>JAOXYI010353679.1:0-10185 GCA_028566495.1 Lithophaga antillarum
GGTAGTTTTGTTATCCTGTATTTTTTATATCAAAAAAATATTTCTTATGCAGGTACAAAATTATCTCCGAGGAAAGGCTTGTTGATGAAAACATATCAACAAAAATTATTTGATAAATAAAGTTTTAGGTTCTCTTTACTGGAAGGCACTTGAATTAGAACCTTGATAATGGAAAAATGTGTAGAATTATCTTATATGACTGCCGGCAGTTACACTATAATACTACATAGCCTGCTATATTTCTAACTCCCTCTTAATAAACATGTACAGAATAAGTGCAAAGTAGTAAAGTATTGAAACATAGCTGTAGAACATAATTTGTCTTGTCCTATGTAAATATGTGACTTGTGAACTTCAGTTTCTTCTCATTCTATTTTGATCAAGACAGATGTTTTCAAATGAAGCCATGAACACAACTAACAAATTCCTCCGTGTAAAATAGTTTTAAATCTTTATAACAAACAAAACAGCTTTGATATGAATCTTAGTGCAACTACAACCCGCCTGATTTTTCCATCCATAGAAAGAGTATGACAAATAACAATTGCGAATTATTGTCACTTTGAGGTGTACTTGTAAAGAGGACCTCGGTTTGATTCCTTGTTTTTTATGTCTTGTGTTCATGGAATATAAATTTCTTCCGACATCTAAATTAAGACTGTTTAAATAAGCAGGGAGTGGGGAAATGCTTTACAAAAGGATACTTCAAATTTTCGTTCGTTTGGCTTCTCATTACTTTTGGCTAGGACGAATATCTAATGAATAATTATGGATAACTGGGACCAAAATTTGCAAGTGTTCGACTATAAGCTGCAAATCGTGTGAAGGGAAATCGCATTGTATTACATTTATATGAGTTTGTGTTAATTTAATCTGCATTATACGTTTAATATATCGATACAAATATATGGATGGGTTGGACAGCAATTTTTCAGCTATATCGTGATTACCAGATTTGTTGGGGGTCGGACAGCTATCCAGCTAACCTGTGTAAACCCCCGATCATGATAAATATCTGGAAACCTTAACACGTGTAGCGGGGATCGAACCCACTACAGCGCTGTTAGGCTCGTGTTCATGAGACCTTAACCACTCGGCCAGCGAGGCCTCTGATACGAATATCATATTCATACTGTATTTAATGGAAATATAAATGCTGAAAATGTCGTAGTGGATTGAATATTTTTACAAGAGATAGATAAATGGATTTAGTTTTTTATCAGTGGATATCAGTTAACATATTTTGTGTTATTTTAGGCGTTATTTATAGAAAAATACGTTCTTCTATTCAACGAAAATTGGAGACTGGACTATCATCCACTCGCGAGAAAAATTCTTCGTCTTCTGTCATCGTTCCTCCGCGCTTTATTCGGCAAATGACGAAATTTCTCACACACACACACACACACACACACACGGAATACCTTCAGTATACTCTAATATAAGACTTTATTAGGCGACAATGACACAACACAAAAGAAAAACAAAAACTCTCACGTAATACTGTACTACGAAGTGAAATCAAGTGTACCGATCAGGTAAGCATCTTCAACTCGAGAACAACTGTCGTAACTTGTGTACAAATTGCATCATGGACTTACAAGGAAATGGCGATTCTTCTGGTTTATAGTTTTTATACAAGTTATATACAAAGTTATTTGGGTTATCTGTCTATTCCAGCTTGTCACTTAGACGGCCAATCAGCATTTAACAAGTTTTGCAATTTTACCAGTCTACCGAATTCTGTAGAAATGAATCTAGATAATGTGCTTTTTTTTTTTCGTACGATATTTTTTCCACTTTCGAAATACTAGACATTCATTTATATTGAGTGTTTATTAATAAATGTGTATGAAAAAAATGGGGCGATGAAAGCTTTATGACAGTTGTAATAACAGTCTAGACCACAAACTTTAACTATACAATAACTTATAATTAATGATAACACTAACTTGCATGTATATGGTAATTCAAAAAAAAAAAGAAAAAAGAACAACGATAGGTTATTTTGTTTATGAAAACACTAAGTGAACATTTATTCAATACATGAAAATGTAGTACCAGCAGTTTACAATGGTATATAATGATTTCCAATTTTACTACTATTATCATGTTAAAACCAATTTAAAAGAAATCAGTCTATGCACGATTGAATAGATAAAATTGTTGAAAATATCAACTTCGTTTATTCAGTTTACACTGATATACTTCTATTCTTAATTGTAACTCGAATGTAATGGACAAATACATGTCTAAAACAGTTTTGTAACATAAATAAACGTTTTTAAGACATCATGATTATATGTACTCTATTTATGCTGAACATGAATTTAATGAAAGAATCGGAAATTGTGTGTTATTTTATAAATATATTATTATTTTAAATAATTTCTTCAACAAAAAAATAAAGATTTCTTCAAGGATTTCAAAAAGCCAAATAAATAAATTTATGATGATTAAATCAACAAGAATTACTTGTTATAATTAAATAAAAATACGCTGCCCGCCTATCCGGCGACTTCACAGTTACAGTGTTCTTTTCCTCATGTTTAAATTTAATTATGTCATGCCTTGAGTGATATTAAAGCACGTAATACGCGACTGAAACATTAAAATATTTCAGAAATGGAATTTTTATACACACGAAAAGAAATTTATGAACGCTGCTAAATATTTCTTCCTATTTGAATTGTCAGTTGTTCTGTAATGTCTTTTTCAGTGCAAAATGGTTAAAGTTTACAGCAATACTTTAAAAGAATGTCAGTTTCAACGTCAAACTCCTTTCAGAATTTTGCTTTATTTGAGATTTTCTTCAAGTAATTATTTACATTTCATTCCTGTTTGACAGCAAAATAAGGAAAGTGATTTATCTTGATTGTCACTGTACATTAATACGACATGTTATTGAATGGCTGTCAGACATTTCACGCTTTTGTTGTCGGTGAGAGTCAATCTGCGTGCTGTTAGAGCTGATTAACTTAAATACTGTGTATCCATGATTCCATCATTCATATCAGATCACATTACTTTTGTGCCATATCATATTTGTACAAAATGTCTATGACGCCTCGAAGTCTTCAGCCAAATGGTAAACAAAATGGTATACATAAAATTGCGATTAAAGTTTATTGATATATTATTTAGGTTTTTATACTATTTAAGTTATTGTTATATTTGTGTTCTTTTGTTTATTTTCGTTTTATCGTAAGCCGATAGAATGTAATTTTTTTCCTTTGGTACTGGATAAATCTTGCATACATCACCGGGATAAATTATTTCACAATTTCATAGTAAAATCAATTATCACAACCAAAATTTGTTGACATGAAATTCCATGTTCAACTGGTTGCAAAACTGGTACTATGTACTATGGTAACTGGATAGATTTTTATTTTATGAGTGCTAATATTAATTTGGACTTTTTGGCATGAGAAAATGCGGTACAAGAAAAAAGTACAGTGAAGTATTTTCCCATGTAAAGAAAACTTGAAAAGTGAACGTGTGCAAATTTGGTACATATTATGTCTTTACTCGTGTTCATTTGACACTCAGTATAACACAGTACGATTGTTCAGTACTTGTCAGTTGAAATGAATAATACCACATTTTTTGTCGGACCGCTCTTTTCCCTTGGGTATAATCGAATGAAGAATATTCTTCAGAAAAACAAGTTAATAGTCTTTATATCAGGAAAGGGAGGTTTATTGACTGAAAATGTTATTCATACGGTCCTTCATAGTGCCACTCATCGGACATCTGATAACTTTTGGATTAACTTAATGTCTGTGCTAAAACTGTGGATAACATGGTGACCTGAATTTCCTTGTAGTAGGCTGCTAGGTGCACAAATATTGACTGCTAAATGCATTTTATTATTTTTTCTGAAAAATACAATAATTTACACCATACCATTATAATGTTCACACCTTAAAAGTCTTCACGAACATTAGAATATTTTAAAAGTTGACGCTAACTGAAGAACTTATTGCCAAAGAATCAATGTGTATTTTGTTTTCAGATTTGTAGATGATTACACCATACTGAGTTAATCAAATGACTTTAGCCAAACTTTACGTGTAACAACCATAAAGGGAAATGAAAAAGAAACAAAAGTATATATATATTTCCTCAAATTGGAACAGATCACCTCTTCCATTTGTTTCAAAGTTTAACACTTTTATACGAATGAATTCCATATTGATGTAAAAGTATCTTTGCTCTCTCAAAAGTCCACCAATCACAAGTATTAATCGAATTATATAATATACTGATGCCAGTGAAGTTGCGTCGCGGACACAGCTGATTATCGACAACAATGTATTTATGTAGGTATAAGAACAGGTCGTGCTCTAACTTTTTAATGCCCCTGTGACGAATTTCAGTTAATTCAAAGTCGATGAGTGCAGACAGGGTAGCAGTCTCGTGTGTTTTGCTGTTATTAAAATATCATTATCCGTGTAGAGGGAATTATTATTGTAGGATTATGTGAAATATTTTGAAATTTGCGGGCATGTTATCAAATAAGTACGTGAGGGATCAACATATATTGCTGTTCACTTCAGCATCAGCGTTGCTGCTGGAGACTTTCTTTATGATGAACATTTCAAAAATCATTTGTTACTGCTTCTTATTGAAAACTTTGAATCAAATCAATCAATATCAAAAATATTTTAGTATCAAGATTAGGTACAGAATTATAGAAAAGACAAAAAAGAAAAAAGAAAATACCAAGACAAGATAGGAACACGAAAGTTATTTGTCTGATCACATACATGTATAAGTGAATATACAAGTGTCATTTCTCAGACGGATTTTTACGAATGTTCTGATAGCTGAATGGGTGTTAAGACAATTTTGATATTAAAAGATATTTAGCACATGTATAAAGCTATATCTACAAGGACGCTTAATGTCAACATCATGTGGAAGTAAATATTTTAAATTTTATGAGCTTTTATCTCACAACAGATAAAAAGGGATCATAATTGCCAAATGTCTAGTGTATGTCTGATGTACTGTCAGTTTTCTATGTTTGTTCCCTTGAAATTGCTAGTTCAGCACACGGGGACTTATTAGACCTCCAAGTTTAGCCTGTTTCATTATGTTAATTTAATTTTCTTTGACGATCGAATTATATTTCTTACTTTAATACTTCTTTCATGGCCCTAGGAACATTTTCTGTCACAAATAATTACATTATTTACAATTGTGTCAGTTTTACAACAGATAAGAAGATTGTAATGTTTGGGTGCAGCAAGGAATTCCTGGAATAATTATATTGTCTTTAATTTATGCTGGAGGAACGTTAAACCGGTGCGTTATGCCATAATAAATTAAAAAGGTATACTAAAGGTGTTGTACTGAGAGAACTAATTCAGAAAGCAACTGACGTCATATTGTAGTGGTAAAAATAGTTGTTTTTTGGTAATATTTTAGTGCGTTATTAGTCACACGTCTAAGGATACAGCCTTGAACATGTAGTAAGAATATAAAATGATAACCAGTAGGCAAGCCGAAGTTACAAAGGGAAAATATTAAGCTATACATAGAAATTTGACTGCATTATTCTGAACTTTTTAGCAAGCGGATTATATTCTGTATTCTAATGGCGATTCGTACATCAATGTGCAATTAGCAAAATATATGCACCACTCTATTCAATTAACACTACTACATTTCTCAAAATAGGAGTGAAATATACCTGTGGGATCAATATCAAGTGTCTTGAACAAAGCGATAAAATAATCAGTAGCGGCGAATTGATTCACGTCGCTACAACATTCTGTGTACTTGCAATATTTTGGACAGGCATTACAATGCTAATATAAATCAATATATTTTATTTTCTTTCGCATCAAAAAATAATATACAAAACCAAATATTCGACCTTTACTTGATGTAAAAGGCATAAATGCTGCGATCCTGTCACTAGAAAATAATATTGCAGAGTTGTTGGATGTTTTTGCCTGTTCACAAAAGGAAATAATTTATGAAACTTAGTGTACCTTTAAATCGCTTGCATTTACTGTGTTTTCAGCATGAAGACATCCTTTTGAAAAGGTAAAACAAAATGTATTTGTATATGAATTTGATTCCTTTCTATGTACACATAATTCGACTGAAATATTTGGGGACATCGACTCTTCACTCTATCTACGGAAAAGTGAATTGTTTATATTTAAGTAAAATGCACCACAGGTAACCTCTAATAGACGTACAATTCATTCCGTCAATCACAACATATACGAAACAGCTGAATTTTTTGTTTCATTTCCGAGCAGTATTAAGAAAAATACATCATTTTATATATCAGTTACGGTCAAAACTGTCAGGATTTCTAAAAAAAAAAAAAATAAATAACGAAGGCTGTTTATTTTCTGCACACCTTGTTATATACTTAAAACATAAGATAATGAAGTTATACACATCAAATGTGCGTAATTATTAACATCACCTGTAATATTTTAACGACGTAAAGTGATAATTTATCGGTCTGTTCGGTGTACATATCATCGACAGACGTAAACAATTTCGCCATTATTTTGAGAAATGTAAAAGCTAGGTAAATATGAACAAATGTGAACCAGTAAATACAAAATGACAAAGCTTCAGTCTACATACTGAAAATGGAGAAAACCATGAACTCATTACATGAAGTTTATCGGATGAAATAAGAAGTAAATACATTTTGTTTTATCGAAAATGTCTGGGGATTCTGGTATGAAGAACAAAGGACTTACAGTACCATATGCTTTACTACATTAGGTTGGTAGTGCTTGGTCACACTTTGCTGTATATTGACGATGAGTCAAATACTGAATACGTAACCTAAGTAATAGACTTCTTGAATTTTTCACTTAGATCCAAGACACTTTTGTTTGTTTTCACGATCCCATGTGAAATATTTATAACAAAACTGTTTTCTAATTCATATATTATTTGATATCCATTCTTTGTTCGCAGACAAAAATCTGAGGAGTATTTATCTAACGTAAAAAACGATGTTTTTGCGAACGGAAATTTTCGAAACGGCATTTCGACATTTGTTCTCGGACTGATGAAACTAGCATTCGTTCATTTACAAAACATGTATGTTATAAGTAGTATATACTATACCGGACATTTTCCTGATTACAAGAGTCCATGACAACGATGAAGTTGCAATATGAAACAATCGCAAAACAATGCAAAATGCTTGCGAAAATAATTTGCAGTTAGTTGACTTATAATACGGCTGTCGCTCTTCATTCCTCATTAAATATCGATTTTGCTATCGCATAAATCGGTGCAATTTGAAAAATAAAAAATATATAACCATTCAATTGTGCGAACTGCTGGCATTACCACTTGGGCATTCTTGGTACATGTACTCGACAACTAAAAAAGATAAAATGATTCAAAATTATCGAAAGCTGTACAGTAGAAACTTTTGTCATAAACGGACGCACAATCTAGGTTCTCACAAAGGGTCATACATTATTATTTTATATGTAATATAGTTGTAAGTTACTAATCCTCGGTCTATCACTAATGTTATTTTCACCTACTTTCTCCATTCACACTATCTTTATATCATTTTCTGGCGATCAGACGTAAACGTTAACTATTCATTCCCTTTGGAAATGCTACTAAAGTAGTAACAAAAAAGGTATTTTGTGTGTACAGTCTAATTACTATTGGCAAAATTCCTGGAAAACTATGTACCCTAACAACTTTATGAATGATGCACAAATTGGCATCAGATATTGATAATACATGTTATCATTACATTTCTGTTCCAAGGACAAAAGTATTTTTATCTTTTGTACTTCTGTAATTCGATAAATATATTGTACATAAAATACTCGACAGTTTCTAATAATTAATTAATGTCTCAATTTGTTCCTTTATAGTTCAAATTTAATAATTATTTGTATTTAATTTTCCAGTACTTAGCCCAAGAAGCTTAGGAAAGCAGTTTAAGGGGGTTTGGTGATGATTGCTCACACTTTCACTTACTATCTGTCATTTACTGTTGTCCTATTGTGTTTAATTTCTCATGGTTTATTCCCATTTATTTCATCATAAAATATATAGATTGTAGTATCGTGCTTTGAATCATCAGAGACCTAAAAGTAAAGTATAAAGTTGAAGAGAGAAATACATCATTACATGGAAATGCTAAGAGAGACTTCCACTGAGGATTGATTTTGATATTTAATATTTGCGTAAAAAATATATATACATTCAAGGTGAAAACAGTTCGATGATCTATATAATGTGAAAGTAACTGTGAATTAGCAACATAATTTGTATGGATTATTACAATTTAGCATTATCCCAATGCTTTGAAAATATTTCAGGTAAGATAATTATACTTTATACTTTATCAAAAAAATACATTAAAATATTTCTTAAGAATACGTTCGGTATACAAAAGTAATGTTCCGTACGGTAGGAGTTGGGGATATAAGTTGTCAGGGAAATTTTTAATGGGTCTGAATATCAGAAAATCGCCTTTCTAAAGATCGCCATCAGAACTTTTTTACTACAAACAGTTATAAATGGAGGAATGTAATAAAAATTCTAAGATTGTATATGAAACCTTACCTTAGATTACAGATTATTAACTTATTAAATATATTGTATTAGTAGATTTTATTTTTAATGTGATTTCCAGTCTACCGGAATGAAAATTAAATGTCAAAAATAGCAATGACAACAACAACAACAATAACAACCAAAAAAAAAAGAAAGACTGCTAAAGACAATCTTGAAGCCCTTGACGATTTGCACGTAAAAACGATATTCATGTGGTCGTTCTAAACGACGAGTGATGCAAGAAGGTCAGGGGAAGCTTTCCCTATCACTCCTTGTACTAAAGTTAGTATTGTATACTTTATATCGTTTTACTTTAGTGTTTATAATGGTGTTAATTTGTTATATCCAAACTGTTTTTCATCAATCCTTTGCATTCTGTTTGCCATGGTAACTTGTGCCTATTTATTTTGCTAGCATATCTATATATAAAATGGAAATACATACTTTATGCGCACAATATAGTAGCCAGCTAGTTTAACTCCGCCGCTACATTTAAAAGTACCTGTACCAAGCCAGGAATATGAAGAGTTATATTTCTGGTAACTTCCCTGGTTTCATCATGTAGAGTAAGTTTCTCGGCTTTTGCATGTTATTTTTTCTCTCTGATCCCTTGATATTTACTGATGGTTGAGTAGTTTTTGTTACTCAAGTTTTAGTAGCTTTCCTTTGCTTTGGTTTTACCTTTATTCCATTTTTTTTTTTTTTTTTTACCTTATTTCCACTTCAGGTATACATGTATGTACAGTTATTGCCATCTTAGTATACAGTTTATAGTTTAGCAAACATGTAGTTTTTGCTCACTTCAGAAGGTTTTTACATTTTGTCAGATCTTCTCTTGAATATATCAACGAAGGTCTAGCGAGCGATCTTTTAAATGATTTTACTCGATTTCTTTGATGTAGTGTCATGCAAATATTGACAATGTTTGTTTAAGATTATCCTACTTGTCTTTATTAATTGCTCCTTATCCCGTATCTCCGAGATCATAAACACATATATTGCATTTATGAACATCTGGTTTGGAGTATCCGCTCATGGACACGCTTCGAGATATCTTGAACTTGCCGTAAGGTATGAGATTTTTTTCATTGTTGAGACTTGCGTTGACTTCAAGACTTCATGATGTAGAAACAAAAACCAACTCGTTGTTTCTGTACTTTCTTTTATTCACATTGTACTTCATGAGATTTTGTGCTATGCACCCTAACATCCAGTTTGTTTTACTTTGAGTGTGGACTGCGTGTCACATGTCAACATTTTCAAATGGATGTTCATGGTTTCGCGTTCATGGCTCTTCCTGGTAACCGGGAAAAAATGTACCGATGAAATGTTATCAGCATTATCTGCATGACATGTATTTAAAAACTACAAGGATAAACACTGAAGATTATTACTATCTATGCAGCAATTTTAATCAAACGGAAATAATTGTCTTAAGGCTTAAGATACTGTTTAGGGGAATCAGCGTTAATTCAAAATGACATAAGATGTATTTAGTTACAAATCTAATTCCCAGCTATATGTTTATATTAAATTCGCTTCATTTGATATAATGGAAAATAATCACGTTGCAAGCTTAAAGTAATGAAGTCAAAAATTTCGCTT
>JAOXYI010353790.1:0-10185 GCA_028566495.1 Lithophaga antillarum
GTGATGTAGTAGGTTACTAGTAGGACGTCTTTTTTATACCTTTGTTTCATCAATATACCAGATAAAACTGCCATGCAGGTAAGTTAATGTAGATCGTTCACATTTAAATGTGACTGCACTGCAATATCAGTCGTGCAATGAAAGCCCGTTTAGCAGTCTAAATTACGTTATGGTGCCAATATTGGGAAAATATGGTAAGGAACATGATATTTGGCTCTCGTGTTCATTTTAAGAATGCAAATTTATTGAATTTGGAATCACGGAATAAAGAATTAATAGTATTTACTTTTCATTTTTGTTTTTTGTCACGATTACCTTTATTAACGGGAACATCTGTCGATTTCGTCCGACGTCGACATCATTATAATGCTTGCGTACATGTAAACAAAACATACGGCAAGCACCTGTTCCTTTGTTTTAAGAAGCCTAAAAGCTGAAAAGGATGCAAAAATCGTTGACAGGTAAGTTTATCGCACATTTCACCACCTTTTTTAACTGTTAGGTTTGCAGATTATATTGTTGTTGTGAAATCAAGCGAAATAAATTAGATGACAAATTCTGAGCGTTATTGTAGACGCTGTTGTGGGCAAAATAAGAGTTATTTTTCCTCCTGTTGAGTATGATGAGTGGCCGAATACTGTATTGCGACTGTTTTCATTCTTATTATAACAATAACAACAACAAAAAAGAAAGAAAGAAAGAAAGAAAGAAAGGCTACAAAAGGTCACAAAACCCTAAATAGAAAAATCACAAATGCCTGTTCAGGAATTTCTGCCATATGTTTTTATCACTATTTAGTAGCATTTTTAATTTTTTCCCCTTATGTTAAATGGTACCTTTTTCCCATGTGTGGATTTTGCAAGGTAATCGGATACAAAAGTTGCCAGTAGATAGAGTTTTGCCTATGACACACCACTTAATCTCTTTATTTTTATAGTTTGTTTATATATAAAAAGTATTAATGAAGACTGCATTCTGCTATTTATCTGATCCAATTAATTAGGAGTGTATGTGTATCAATTAATTCATGTATTTTGGTCAGATTAAAATATCCAAAATTCAGATATGGTCAGACGGAAATGAATGGAGGAATATCAATTATATAATAATGTAATCAGATTTATCATTCGATTCTTAATAGATACAGATGAATTATGCAGGCAATATTTCTTATTTTAACAAGCTATCATAGCTTCATCAGGAAATAGAATGAAAAGAATACCAAAGTTCATAAGTCACACATCCATAGGACCAGACAAGACCGTTATCAACAAAGGTTCAAACACAACTCAAATATGGAAGTGGAAGACAGACACAACACTGAAAACTAAGGCTAGTACAATACAAACTCCCTACAAAAATAAAACTAGTAGTGACATCAGGTGTTCTGGAAGGGTAAGCATGTCCTGCTTCACATGTGAAAACCCGCCGTATTGCCCAGTGAACAGAAACCAATAAGTTGTAAATCAAGATAATGAGTACGATACTAGGAACATGTCCGTAATCATCTGTGATACGGACACTCCAATTTAAAATTGTACTTTCAGTTGTTGGATTGTGGCTTAAGATATTTTGGACCTTCAGCTAAAAGTTGCGTAATCGCTCATTGGCAACTGTGTTGAGGTCACCCTAATAAGTGGCGGGGGGCAGGACTACATTTGAAGGGTGAAACTGAACAAGAGCAATCGGTACGTTTTGACAGGGGGTCATCAATACTTATATCAAGCAAAAGCACGTTTGTTTGTAATTGAAACGTTTGGTTGCAAGTAGTTTAGTAAAGGTATATGAAATAAGAGGAACAGGCGGTCTTGAAAATATGGAGGTACTTTGGTTCTTACAGCTTTACTATGAAGGATATTGCTCAAGTTGATCGCATTCAAGCCTATTTTCGCAAAATTAAACTTCAAGAGAGTACGCTTTTCTAGCTCGTCCTCTGTTATGCTAACAGGCTGCAGAAAATAGCAAAGGCCGCGCCATGTTCCGAGTTAATACATTATTGTCACTCAGATATGTCCTTCAAATTTATACTTTATGTGATGAAAAACAAAGGCTAAATTTGATTCACATTTCACAAAATCAGAGACAATTATACGTCTTATTTAACTAATTGTCCTTTTTTATCTGCACCCTAACATATTATAGGGAATATACTGCGTTCACTTGTCGAAACTGATTTTAAGATATTTTCAGAAGTTTTCTTCTATCGCCAATATCCATCGGTATTGTGCTCCATATGTAAAATCTTTTTTTTTTTTGCATTTTAGACTCAATATGAAAAAAAAAGATATCAAGTACAATATCGTACAAAAGAATAAGTGCAAACAGCGAATTGTAGGTTAAAATTTACCCTCAAAGATCCGTTTATGTTATAAATATCAGCCCATGCATAATAAGCCAAACGAACACAATGAAGCATATTTAGAAAAATATTAAATTAAAGAAATTCAAAAAGATATCGTGTATTACATAAACCTACTAAAATCCAGGACTCGAAAGCAGAGGAAAAATTAGGATGGACAAGGAAGGCAAACAAAGGGGGACTATATGTAGTTGATAGGATTTACTCCCATTTTAAGTAATAGTCCATCTGAGGATCAAAGGGGAGAGTTTCGGGATCGAAACCCATATTTTCTAAGGCACATTTTTAAACATTATGAATAAAATTGAAAAAAACTTCGACCTAGAACCTGACTTATTTCAATAATACTGTCTGGAACCTCCTTTTCTTTGACATTCTTGATCCGCGCCTGTACACCTCCGCCCCATGGATGAGAAAATTCGAAGTTACTGCAAAACATTTTGTCCAAAAATGACAGCAAAGGTAATTGGGTTCGCCCATTTCTTTTCATCCCCTTCTCCAGTAAAAAATAGATGTTTACTTTAGATGATTCTGAAATCAACCGGTGTTCGTATTTTTTACACCATACATAAGTAAATTCAGTAACTTCTTACGACCACGGATGTAACAGGTGTGTCCTGTGAAAAAAAAAGAGTGTGGAAAAAGGACAACTGAAAATAGTATTGGTTGTGATTTTAGATGACACCGTTGATAATAGTACTGATTGTGATTTTAGATATTATTTAGGCTGCCAATATTGAAACACCCGCGGAAGCTTTCTATGCATGACAAACAATAAACTAAACATCCACATGTCAGACCATTCCCTCTATCCGTGATTAAATGTCGTACCACAATATTAGTAGTTAATTAAACAAGCATAAATAAAACTCTATGTCTATGTTCACAGCGTCCAGAAATGATTCAAATAATTCGACAATATAACACAACTGGGTAGTTGCAACCTTATGAGATGAATTCTGTCGATGATAATACAAAGTATCGTGATCAGATTAGGGGATAAATAATCACATAGATATTCTTGCCACAAGTCCTGTCGTATTTCTTTTTTCTTTTTGTCTCTTTAATAATCTGATTTGCTATAAAAATACATATGTATTACTGTTCACACATATTCACTTTCAAACTGCAATACAAAAACCTCTTTACACAGATACAATGTAAAATAAAACTAGTCATGAAAAGTTTGTATCATCTTTTTAAGTCAAGGGTTTCTGGGTGCACTTCCGGAGCAGAGAAAACACAGAAATCAGTTACGCTTTTATTTTTGACAAAAAGAAGAAAATACTACTATAATTAACATAGATAGGGATCGTAGCAAATATAAATCACATATCCAGGATGCATATGCACAAGAAAAGTCACCGCATGTACTTGATGTGTGGTTGACAGGGTAGCGAAATATAGGCAGAAAAGAGAAAGCGGGCTAAAGGAGAGAAGAGGCTTGAGAAAAGAGGCAAGGAGGTAAAAAGTTATAAAATAGGAATTTTTTCAAGAAAAAAGTAACAGTCTTATCAACTTGTCAAAGATGATGAAAGGAATCCCAAAGAGCAGAAATACCGAAACAGAACAAATACAACAAGTCAGATATAGAAAACGAGTTTAAAGCCATAACCAATATTTGCGAGATAATCTAGATAGCCCGGCGTTTTGATCCAAGGTATGGTAAGTTCAGGTCAAAACCAAGTTTTTATTCAGAATTTCATGTCCTTAGAATATAAGTCAGAAGTGTTATGCAGTTAAACTAAATGTAGTGGCTCATTTGAGCCTGTATTGTTCACCTGGTTATAAACTGGCACTTTAAAATTATGGACTTGCTACAAGCGTTCATGTTCATTTTTATTTCATAAAGTTGCAGTGTTAATAATTTGTATCAAATTTATATAAATCTTAAATCACTATCCACGTGTAGACAGATTATCATGCAAAACTTTGACAGCACCTGTTTCATTGAAGAATAGATTTTATTTCAATTATTATTTAGAGACGGACTTGGGGCAGGTCAAGTACTATTAGTACATCAATTACTTCAACAGATTTTCCTTACTAAAGTTCGCTAAAATTTGGTTTTGCTTTGTTTAGCCCACTGAGCTTTCGATTTTTGCCTAATATTACTGCATTTCTGTTGCTACTGTTTTATATTTTTTAACATTTCAGTTCATGTCAAATTTCGGATCGGGACATGGAGTCTTATTCTCAGAGAATCTTAATCTCCAATTGACAGTTATGTTTAATGCAAAATGTACACGTCAAAACACAAGGTCAAAACGTCTAAACAGCACTGCAACGGTTAAGAAAGGTTTTTTCCCAGCACATTTCCCATAGGGTTATATGTTAAACTATGTCCCAAGTGGAAGTGATTCTGGATTTTAGGTTGGTCCAATACAGTCTCAAATAAGCCTCTACATTTAGTTTAACTGCATAACACTTCTGACTTAAATTTAAAGGACATGAGATTCTGTGTAAAAACATGGTTTGGACCAGAACTTACCATACCTCAATACAGATATCTTAAACGCCAGGTTATGTGGATTACCTCGCAAAAAGAGGCTATGGCTTTAAACTCGTTTTCTATGTCTGAATTCTTGTATTTGTTCTGTATAGATATTTCTGTTTTTTTTTGTGATTCTTTTTGTCATGTTTGACAAGTTGATAAGACTCTTACACTTTTCTTGAAAAAAAATCCTATTTTATATCTTTTCTACCTTACCTTGTCTCCTTTCTCAAGCTTCTTCTCTCCTTTATCCCTCCCTTTCTCTTTTCTGCCGATGTTTCGCTACCCTGTCTACTACACGTCAAGTACATGTGGTGACTTTTCTTGTGCATATGCACTCTGGATATGTTATTTAGATTTGCTAATAGTCCGTCTCCATGTTAGTAATACTGATTTTTTCTTCTTTTTTGAAAAATAAAAACATAACTTCCCAAGACAGTGATTTTTGTGTTTACTTTGCTCCGGAAGTGTACACAGAAACCCTTGACCTGGGAAGATGATACAAACATTGCATGACTAGTTACATCTTAATTGTATCTGTGCATGCAAAGGGTTTTTTGTATTGCAGTTTGATAGTAAATAGTTGTGAATAGTAATAGATATGCATTTTTATAGCAAAGAAGATCATTAAGGAGGCAAAAAGAAAAGGAAATAGGAATGGACTTGTGCCAAGTATATCTCTGTGAATATTTATTACCGATTTTGATCACAATACTTTGCACTATCATTGACATAATTCATCTCATAACGTCACACATCTCCCTCCCCAGTTCTGTTATATTTTCGAATTATTTGAATCATTCCTGGACGCTGTGCATATAGACATGGAGTATTTTATGTATTCTTCCAGTGTTAAGTGTAACTAGTCTGATATGTGGATGTTTAATTCATTGTTTGTCATGCATAGAAGGTTTCCGCAGATATTTCAACAGTGGCAGTCTAAATAATATCTAAAATACACAACCAAAACTGTTTTCAGTTCTCCTCTTTTTTCACACCCTTTTTTCATAGGACACCCTGTTACATCCGCGGTCCCAAGAAGTTACTGAATTTACTTATGTATTGTCTAAAAAGTACAAACAGTGGTTGATTCGGAATCTTCTAAGGTAACCATCTATTTTTTAGTGGAGGCGGGGATGAACAAAATGGGCGAACCCAATTACCCTTTCCGTACATATTTGGACAAAAATGTTTTGTAGTAACTCTGAAATTTCTCGTCCACGGGGCTGAGGTGTACAGGCGCGAATCAAGAATTTCAGAGTTAAGGAGGTTTCAGACAGTATTTTTGAAATAAGTCAGGTTCTAGGTCGAAGTTTGCTCAGTTTTATTCATAATGTTTAAAAATGTGCCTTAAAATGTAGAGTTTTCGATCCCGGAATTCTCCTCTTGAATCGGCAGATGGACTCTTACTTAAAACGTGAGTAAATTCTGTCAACTACATGTAGTGCCCTCTCTGTTTGTCTTCCATGTCCACCCTGACTTTTTCTCTGCTTTCCAGTCCTGGAATTGTTAATGTGTTTTTGGATCATCCATCATATAAAAAATATTGATGTCTTTGTATTTATTTTCATCTCGTTTTCATTAAAACATACCTTAGAATTTTGCAATCTTGCTTAGAACAGGATAAGTTATATATTTTGCAAGTTCCAAGTACCCTGAAAGGAATGAGAATGGATGGTAGATGTTCGAAAAAGTGAAAGAAAAGTCTCCCGAAACTTTTTTTTGCATTTGGAACAAAAATTGCTTGATTAATTTTATGCAAAAGACTGAAATGGTATCTTTTTTTGAAATAAATAAACTGGAGTAATAGTTGTTTTATAAACATGATACGTGCCCACAAAAAAAATCTACTAAACAACCCCCAAATTTTTATACATTCGGAAAAAAAATGCTTAGCTATTTTTTTAGAAGAAAGACTCAGATCTTATCCTTTTTTTCAAATAAATAAACTGGCGTAATACTTTACTGATTATCTTATTTTATAGAAATAAGACATGTCAGGTAAAAATATCTATTAGGTCTATGTAATAAGCGATATTTTTGTTTGAATTTCTTTAATTTAACATTTTTTAAATGTGCTTCATTGTGCTCGTTCGGCTTGGATTATGCATGGGCTGATATTTATAACATAAAGGATCTTTGAGGATAAATTTTAACCTCCATATCACTATTTACACTAATTCGTTTGTACGATATTGTACTTGATATCTTTTTTTCATATTTAGTCTAAAACTTCCGAAAAAAAAAAGATTTCACATATGGCGCACGATACAAATTCATCATGTCGATAAAAGAAAACTTCTGAAAATAGTTAAAATGAGTGTGAACACGTGAACGCAACATATTCCATATAATATTCCGGTTGTCTGCTGATTCGGTGAAATTTGTATGAGTGTTTACCATCACCTCTGTATGGTAAAAACGTGCATAATAATAAAGTTACAGAAAGAAGCGCAGGTTGACTGCATTAATAGATGCAACTATTATCATTTTTCAGATTTTCTTTTGTCTTTTCATGTACTTAATAGTGAACAAAGATAAAATTAGAGAAAAAGTAGAAATTTGTCATTTGACTTCTTTGTCTCAAAATCCTTTAACTTTTATTAATCCTTATACCTGCAGCTGATCCACGGGAGTACATATATATATGCATTTGGAATTGCACAAAATGGAACAAAAATAATTATTGTAGATACTGTTCGACGTCTGTAAACATTTCGTTTCAAGCATAAAGTAGTAAATCCTAACACTTGCTGATATAATTTTCTACCATGGAAATTAGATTCATCGTTCATTTGTATTTTTTTTTGTAAATTGGATTTCTTAGTGGCACTGACGTATTCCGCGTATCAATAATGCATTTCACCGAAAGAAAAGAAATAAGTTAGAACGCCGGTACAAGTATTCACACAAACTGTAACAGGTACATATGGTTATGAAGATCATAAAATAAACCATACTTATGTACTTGCAACCATTACTGACAAACGGAATTTTTTTTTTTTTAATAAAAATAAACATGATTGTAATCTGTCCTGGTTAAACAATTAAGACACTTTATTAAAGGCAATTTGAAAGTATATATACATGATACATCCGTCTTAAATAATTCTATACCGGTATATTACCGTTTCTTGTAATTCTTGTGCTGTGCGTTAGTCTATCATTCGAGGTATCGTAGGATAAATACCTTGGGTTGACGCTTATCAAGATATTCTGGATAATGTTTAACCTTGATAATAAACCCGTACAAGATACACTGCGAAAGACCAATCGTAAAAAGATAGGTAATAAAATTAGTTCATGTTTTACTACATATTTCCTATATATAAACAACGAAAATCTATCAAAAAAAACGAACAAACAAACAAAAGAGACAAAAAATGAAAACGAACACACACACACAACCTGATTGTACTTTTAGGTGTCAATAATTTGACTTCTGGAATAGCAGATCATTGAAAATGTTGTTATATATTTTCACTTTTTTTAAACCTAACTATTTTTATTTTATTTTATTATTATTTTTTTAGACATTGATATTCGAGCCTAAATCCTGAATTCATCTCATAATTTGTTTTTCTTTCTTCTTCTTCTGAAAAGAAAAAAAATAAGAACAACACCGAGATTTAGTTATCTATTATCAATCTTGTTTGAATCAGGAAGTTCATGTTTAATTATTTCGTGGTTACAATACTTAAACAAATATTATATTATTTTATTAGATTTTATCTGATCCTTCTTCTCCAACTATGTTAAAAAATTAACAGAGCAAGTTTTTATTTTATTTCGTTGTATGCGGACTAACTTTTGCTTTTACAATTATGTTAAATTAATCAGAATGAAGGCAATGTAAAATATGATAGGTATGCTGATCTATTCAGCTAAAAAGGCGAAGAGCGTATAGATTTCATTTTTCTACTCTTAAAATGTATTTGTCTAATCTATTAAAAACCCAGTTGACCCTTAAGTGCTTGTCTGCCTAAGAATCAGGCAGTCTCTATTATATACCTGATTCATTGATAGAAAATACACGTGGAACTAACCATTTAATTTGAACGTTTGACAGGCCTATATTTCAGAAACGACAATAATTTTCGCAAATTTGCTGGGTCATTCAGGTAATTAACTTTGAAACTTCCAAAAATTACAATGCATTGTACAGCAGAATCATGAATTATCTTCCTTTCTTTGATTTCTGCAATGCATTCTTTGTATTTTATTGCTTTGATAATAAAGTCTTCAATCAAAAATAATTATGAATTTTGTGTATAACTTTGAGTCCTGAAAAGCAAAACCATGTAGAAACTGGCGTGATTTTTCTGAAGATGATTCACCTTCTACTTGATTTTTAGAAAGACAAGTACTTAATTAAAACATCACGTTCTTATCTTATTCGTGCCAGCTCTTTACTTCATCCCTCGAGTTGTCTCTCTCTCTCTTACTTGAAATCAAAGAACAAATAAAGTTGTCTCCAATTATTTAATAAATATTAAAAGTCAAATGGAAGCTACTCTGTGACCAATATTAGCTCACTGTATAATAAGATTATATAAGATATATTGGTTATATTCTAAAATAACCTGTGGTAAAGGTTTCAATAAAAACACCTTACAGGACCAATAGTATATGTTTATGTATTAAATTAAAAAGCGCAAGAGGGCGGTTGTAATGAATATTATATTGTACCTTGCTTCTTATAAATGTATCAGTTGCTTGCTGAAGATTTTGTGTTACTCTGGCCTCGTCTACTAATAAATTTATGCAATAGAAATTATATTGTGCAGCTGAAAATTTGGTAATAGTGGTTTTAATTTCAATTAAACCAATTAATCAAACTTACTTTTATCGTATGGTATTAAAAATGCATAAACCATCTTTCTATTTTTGAAACTTAAGTACATCTATTAAATTCTTAAAGGAAATAATATTCTATGACCGTTGAAAAAAAAAGATATTTGAAATATTGTATGTAGCAACACATCCAAAAGTGAAAACATTAAGTTAGACTCAATATTCCCTCGAAATAACACTTGTCCAATCGATCTTCATACAATCTCCTACTGTCCAACATTATTTATTTATTTGTGTGGCCGACTATGTTACTTTTTCCATAGCATTGCGACCAATTCCATAAGTAGAGTTAGCCAGCACCAACCTTCGGCAGTAACTGTATTTTTACACAATATTAAACCAACACACCTGGTGGAAACTGAGTATTTATATCCACACTTGCAGTTTAATTAGATCAGAATAATCATTTATGTCATTTTTCTATCCCTTTTTTATGCCTTCCAAAACTGCGGTTTTATCATAATGATAACGCTGTCAA
>JAOXYI010353901.1:0-10185 GCA_028566495.1 Lithophaga antillarum
CCCAAACTAATATAGTAGGAATGATTTTTTTATATGTCCTGTACTTTTTTTACCACTCCATTTTGAAAAAGTGGCAGGAAA
This sequence comes from Lithophaga antillarum, assembly GCA_028566495.1. Lineage (NCBI taxonomy): Eukaryota > Metazoa > Mollusca > Bivalvia > Mytilida > Mytilidae > Lithophaga > Lithophaga antillarum. Next base: position 82 of record JAOXYI010353901.1, read on the forward strand.
GAAAAATATCTTTAGAAGAAATACAATAAGGTTTTCACTGAAAGTGAAAAACCTAAAAAAGAGCTACACAGTAAGTCATGAATTTCAGAACTATGGTCGGGGAAAAAATTTTTTAACATTCTCCTTAAGAAACAGAACCACTGATTCTGGTCAGATTACATGAAATGTCTGAAGCCAGCATAGGAAACTACAGTAGGTGACGAATAACAGGCTTTCAGGAGCCTCTTCTGAGAGGTCTTAGTAATGGGACTCTCAAGATTCAGATAATTTTTAGAAATGAAGATAAATCAAGGTGATTTTAACCTTGAAAGGAAGATAAATCAGTAGATAATTGGTTAACACTTGCAGCAATATTTACTATTGCAAGACTGGAAAGACAAATCAATTATGATGTCAACTTCTTTTTAGGTTTAATGAAGTGGTTTTGAGTTTGTTTTTTTTTTTTTTTTGTGAGTTGTGAAATGTTGGATATGTAGATATTGATGTGTTTTATTTATGTGCTAAATTAAGATCTAATCAAGCTTAATTATTCAAATTTTGTAATAAATTTGTAATACATATGCAGTGTACATTTGTACATTGGATTTAAAACCCAGTTATCACAGTTTCTGTTATAATTTTACATGAAATGGTAGTTTTCTTTCAATCCTTTAGGAAATATTTTGACAACTTTGACCACATTGACCTGCCCAGTAACACTGATAAGCTTCTGTAGTCAGTGTTACAAATATGTACATATATGTAAAAAGCTTGATTTTAATGGGGTGGGTTACTAATCCTCTTCTACACCTCTTTACAATGTTACATTTTTATACCCGCACATCAAAGAAGTGGGATGAATACTGGTTTTGCTTTGTTTGTCTGTCTGTCTATTTTTCACAAGTATTTATTTTTGAGTTCTCTTATCAACTATAAATCACTTTCTGTATAATTATTTGGTACCACTATTCCCGAGATGAATCATATATATATGTGCCATTGTATATTATCTGGCCTATAGTGTCTGCTTCCTGTTTGTCAACTTTATGTACTTCCTGTTAGTATATTTAAATTGTTAAGGAAATTCTTGAATATTTGGTATAAAATTTTGATGAGTTATTGGTACATTTTCAGACCCATGAGTCATATGCTTCTTGATTACATGTACAAATGTACTTCTGTTAGTGTACATTATATTTTCATGATAAGGATTTTAAGCTCGCCTGACCCAAAGGGTCATGTGAGCTACTGCCATCATTTGTCATCCATCTCCATCCGTCCGTCCGACGTCGTCTGCCGTTAGCGTTTCACATTTCAAGCTTCTTCTCTGAAACCACTTTGCCAAATGGAACTAAACTTAAGAGGAATGTTCCTTGGATGGTCCTCTACAGAGTTTATCATTTTAAGGCTGATCGGAAATTCAAGATGGCTGCCAGGGCTGATTATATGTTTTGATTGGCTAAAATTTCAAAGATCTTCTTGTCAGAAACTATGGCCAATGGAACTATAACTGTATATGAATGTTCCTTGGATTGTCCTCTACCAAGTTTGTAATTTTAATGCCAAGAAATCAAAGATGGCCGCCACCATGGGACATAGTATAACATAGGACCCTATAGGAAAAACAATCAAAAATTTTCTTCTCAGACACACTGCGACAATTAAAACAAAACTGTTCATGTATGATCATTGGATGGTCCTCTACAAAGTTTATAATTTCCGTTCTGATCAGAAGTCCAAGATGGCCACCACTGCAGGACATAGTTTAACATAGGACCATATGGGAAAACATTTGGAGATCTTCTTCTTCTCAGAAACTACAGAGACAGTTACCGGTAAACGGAAACTGTTCATGAAAGATCATTGGATGGTCCTCTACTAAGTGTATTTTCATGCTGATCGGAGGTCCAAGATGGCTGCCACCACAGGACATATTTAACATAGGACCTTACAGGAAAAACAGTTGAAAATCTTCTTCCCAGAAACAGTGGCAACAGTTAAACTGAGGCAAAGGTCAATTCTTCAAAAAGGTCTTGATCATCTTGTGATGAGCAGGGACTAAACATTTGGGGCAAATGTTAGTTCTTCCACAAAAAAAAAAAAAAAATCCAGCAAGGATATACATGTACATGTAGAACGTTGACTATGATCTGTGGATAATATTTCAAGTGTCCTTTGATCTGATGACATAATTTGACCATTATTTGGCCATGATTATTGTATATAAAGGTTCTGAACAAAAGTAAAAGTGGTAGTTTTAGAGAGGCTTTTATCATCTGATTTCAAGTGTCCTTTGACCTGGAAATCTACATTTATTTTTTGCTATAGAGGCCCTTTTTTGATAGAAGTAAAGTTTTCTTTTGTAGTTTTGGGGAGTGGGTAGTGGAGTGGTTAAGGTTGCTGACTCATGACTGCTAACCTACCCCCACTGTTGTGGGTTCAAGTCCAGCTCACCCTGCTTCATGTGTCAAGATTTCCAGAATACAGTCAGTGAGCTACATGGCTGTCTGGTCTTTCCTCCCTGGTAGTCATGACACAGCTGAAAAATTACTGAAAGTGATAAACTCCATCAACCAACCATCCTCCAACACTAGAGTGTATTAACCCTGTTTGATGTAGTGTATTGTGCACATATATGGCATAAATATTTAACCCAGTTTAGTGTAGTGTACCATATGCAGATATGGTATAAGTATTTAACCCTGTTTGGTGTAATGTACCATGCGCAGATATGGTATAAATATTTGACCCAGTTTAGTGTAGTGTACCATGGACAGATATGGTATAAATATTTAACCCAGTTTAGTGTAGTGTACCATGGACAGATCTGGTATAAATATTTAACCCTGTTTGGTGTAGTGTACCATGCATAGATATGGTATAAATATTTAACCATGTTTGTGTAGTGTAACATGCACAGATATGGTATAAATATTGAACCCAGTTTAGTGTAGTGTACCATGGACATAGCTGGTATAAATATTTAACCCTGTTTGGTGTAGTGTACCATGCACTGATATGGTATAAATATTTAACCCTGTTTGGTCTACCATGCACAGATATGGTATAAATATTTTGTCAACAGATATTAAAATATGGTGCATATGATGTAGGCCCAGTATTCCAGATTTCTGGAGAAGTTTATAGTTTCATAAAATGTAGGCCAAGAAGTAACCAAATACACTTTTGTTGCATCTTCAGTCCAGTTTTCCCTTCCTTCTCCGTTTTAATATTCATTTAGTCTTAAAAAATGTACATTATATTTATTACATGGCCATTAAATGAATTTTGACAACTTCTGTTACACCATATTGTTGACTTATATAGCTACATTTAATCAGCTTCTGTATCCAGTTGTCAATATCAATGAAGTACAATAAAGCTATGATAATGATTACATGTCACAAAGCTTAGTGTATATTTATGGGTTTTCAAGGAGTGCTGACACCCACTTTTCCTGTTGTGTTCAGTTACAAACAGTATACAGAAATAAAAATTGACCTTTTTCCTTAATATCATTTAATGTGTTGTTTATTAGTGTTCTTTTGATGTTTTAACTGTTACAGTTTTTTTTAAATACATGTAAATAAAGAAGTAAAAGGGGAAAAAAATGTATTTCTGGAAATAAATCCCATGTTCATCTGACAGATTTTTTCTGGAGAAAGGAAAGTTATACGACATGAATGATAATTGTTTTACAATTAAGTTTACAACCTACAAAGTTTGAACAGTGGGCTTTTGTCATAAAAGTAATTCATCGATCTAATTGAGTTTTTGTTTGAAAAGAAAAAAGTGTAATCAATTAGATACAATCTTTGAAGCATTGGCAAACAATAACATATTTTCTGCTTTATGGGTGTTGAAAGTTAAAATACATGATTTTCTGTGAAAATTAACTGTTTTAGAAATTTAATGAATTGATCTTCAAAAGTGAGATTAATCAGTAGGAAATGTTACAGCTCTTATCTCGCATAACATGGAGGAAAATACAGTATGGGGTAGAATGCATTATTTCTAATGTTGTGTGTCTGTGGAAGAGTAATAATTCGGGGCCAATTCAAACAGCATTAAAGTTGTTGGGTTATCTTAGACATTTTTTGTTGGTAGGAGTCAGTGATTAGACCTATGAGAGCCCCACCCCATTCATTTACTCCTAGGGCCATAAAATACCTACAGACATGTATTCATATATTCTCCAGAACTATTCCTTAGAAAAATTCACTTGATGTATCCAAAGTACACATTTTCTTCATCATCAGTTGTTCTGTGGGTTTTTTTGTAGGGGATAGGGGTGAGGTGGGTGAAGGCAAAACTTTCATGTTTGAAAAACTTGTGATCTTTTCCTGTTTGAACATGAAAATTGTGGGATATTCATAGATTTTTATACTTCAGAGATGACCTACATCACATGTACTGACAATCCATTTTAAAATTGTCTAAAAATGGACACTATTCTATCAGTTGCATATTGATACTTGTAATTCCAGCCTACTATAAAGAAGAAGTAACCCACTTGTAATTCAAATACATGTATTTGAGCCTACAGTTTTGTAATTCCTGTAAGAGTTCCTGTGACAGGCTTTATTTCAACAAAAGCCCTTTTTGGCTCCTTAAAGGATCCCAAACCCATGAATAAAAAATCTGAGAACTTACTGCACATTTATTGATGATAAGGAGCAATGCCATATAAATAAAAAAAACCAAGAGAATTTTTATCTAAAGCACAGACAGACGGACAGGCCAATAACAAGATCCTTGAAAGTGTAATAATAATTATAACCTTATTCAAGCACATGCTATGTGTACATGTAAGAAAGGAACATTTTCTGTATTCACAGGAAATTTGTATGGTCACCAACAGTTTGTAGATGATTGTTGGAGGTCTGAGTTCTGCTTAATTTCATTCAATAAAAGAAAATTATGGATAAAAGGAAAAATTGAAGAAAAATTTAGCCTAAACATTTACACATGTTCATGGTTTACATAGTTTTATTTTTTAATATAAATGTGATGAAAGTTTTGGTCAGTAAACAGTGTATTTTCCATTTCAAAGTGAATTTCAATGCATACTTAAGCATTTGCAGTTCTGGTTAATTTACTTCAATTTAACAAAGTTCAAGATAACATGTTTCTAAATGGCATCAGAATAACAAGATTACAACAGATTTGATAGCCTGTGATCCCCCACTAGGCTGGTAAACATAATAAGATTCCTAGCTTAAATACATGTAAATGTCCCAGAGTGAAATAGATTAACATGGCTTTATCCAATTATGGTATTCAGGAGTGTATTGAAATTGACAGCTGATGAAAATCCACAAAGATGCCTCTGCACAATCAGCTGACAAGGATAAGATGGTTCTGTTATGGAAAGAAAGCAAAGAAGTACATTGTATTGCCAAACAATAATTTATCCTATTATTACAGTCAGCTAGGGATTTGGCTTGGCACATGATTCAGAATTGGTTGTCAGACATTACTGATAGCATGCAAGCAAGAAAAAGAAAAACACCTTGAAAACAGCAAATTTTAGTGCAGAAAGTGTTAGACAATTATACAGAATTGATTCACTATATGTGAAAACGTGATAAAAAATGATAGAGAATTTAGCCATACTGCTGGGTCAAGACTGAACTAGGATATTTTTTCTATCGTTTCAGTTTAAATGATACAGAGAATATGAGTTACTCAATCAAAGCTAAATAGTCAGGCCTATTGTAGGTAAAATGTAACTTTCAAAGAACAGATATCTTCAACAAAAACATTGATGCATCAAATTCTTAGGATTGTTCATGTATTGTAATCCACCTTACTTGTATATTTTGGAAATTTGTATAAAACTGCATATTGGATTTCAGTGGCGAAGTCATCTAAGAACATTTAGTTGGTCATAATTGCTTTTATAGAGAACTAGAGGTCTGGGTGGCTAAGTGGTTAAGACCACTGACTCATGACCACAAGCCTAACACTGCTGTCTTGAGTTTGAGGCCTGCTACCCCCACTTCATGTGTTAAGAGTTCTAGACACATACCCCAAGATTGGGGGTTTTACTGCTGGGATTTCCTCCCCTAGTAAGTCTGGTAGTCACGATGAGGCTGAAAAATTGCTAGAAATGATGAGGAACCCCAACAGTAGGAGAGAATATAGAGCATTAGCCTATCACCACTTGTCACCTGACTTGGGGCAAATGTTGAAAACATAGTGTACTTGACTTTAATACGGTGAAGTTTACCAGTGACATGGATTTATTAATTCATGGTAGCCATAATTTAGTAAAAAATTACTGAGAAATGATGTCAAACATTGTTAATAAAAAGTGGATATTTAACTAAGAATATGTCAAATTTGTATTACAATTAACTTGGGTGCCAGCTGTGTCTGTACATGACATGATACTTGCATTAAATGCATATTTGTGATATGTTAAAGCTTTATCAATAATAACAGAAGCTGATTGATTTTCGTGTAATTTAAGTACAATACAGTGGGTATTTGATGGTTGATTGTGTAGTATTAATCAATCATATAGCTAAAGATTAATGAAAATGATTCTTCTCTTTCTGCTTGTTGTGTCACATTTCCATATGACAAAGACTTCCTCATGTAATAATCAGCGTCTTTCATCTAAAGCTCCAAGGCAGGATTCTGTCTCTTTGAAAATGTTAGGATACTGATAATTGATCTCAGTCGGTTGCTTTGATGCAAGAATTGAAACTTAACTATATATAATGCGAAAAATTTTCAATTAAAAGTATTTTAAGTAAGGTAATTGCAATGGGTAATAATATTCAATAAAAATATGATTTATAAGAAGCTGATCAATTGACGAAACTAGAATTTATTAAACTGTCAAAGACTCTGAACTGTGTGAAGGGGTAAAAAGTTTGTGATAACATTTAATGAAATAACTTGGTGCAGAAACTTTCTTCATTTCATTGATTAGAATATTTGAAGAAGAAATCCTGGATTTGTTTGAGTACAAATTTCAGAATTCCATTTCCAGTGAAAACAATCTGTCTTGATTGGAATCAGTAAAGTACCAGTGTGTTGTAAAATCAAAGATGATGATTTAACTGTTTTCACAATGGTCAGTCGTGGGTCATTCTCAGTAGTGCAGGTTTCTCTGTTGACATGTGCCTGTGTGGCTGGCAGTGTGTGGACAGAAGACGCTTATTAAGGAGGATGGTTATAGATTGGAATATATGATTGTCAAATTGTTCTTTGATTAAAACAGTACATGAGTACTGCTACATGCTTTTGTGTGACATATGTAATAATGTAGCTTGCAACACATTGTTAACCTTACTGTCATCTTTCATTGTCAAACTTTACCTTATCCATAAGTTCTTCTAAACCACACAATAGGTTTTAACCAAACTTTGGGGTAATCTTCCAGGTATACATTTGTATCTGCAGTATTTAGTTTCTATTTTGTTTTATTCTGATTTTATTTCCCCTGAGTTATGCCCCTTTTTCGTCAGTAGCAAATTATTCAGCAATGGGGACAGACAACATTGTCCTCTGAGGAAGACTCATCTAATTTCATAAAAAAGATTTTTATATATTTTTTTTTTACTGTTGAAAATTAAAAGTTAATTATTTTGTGTTTTTCAGGTTCACTGGTTTGAACAGCAGTTTGTCAAAAGAAGAACCAAAAGAGATCTTACTTTTAATGATCCACAATACAAAAACCAATGGTATCTTGTAAGTGTAGAGTGTTTGTTGCTAGTGTATATATATATATTAAAAGTTTTGTTATCCTGACTGTTCTGAACATCTGCCTTATTCTGAACAAGATAGCCAAGAGCAATCAAATTAGGAACTTCACCAGTAATATCAGTATTTTGACAGTCCAATTCATATTGAAAAAAATAACCCAAACAAAAAAAAAACCCAATTTTTTTGCATAACTGTTAATATTCTAAACACAATATATGTTCTTTTCATATTTTACAGTGTAGGTATATATTAAATAAGTTACCTGTTTATGTCAGGATCTGTTATGTCATAAATTGCATAGCCAACACTCGGAAATGGATCAGAGAGAGATATAGTCCATTTCCATTTGGCAGTATTCTTTAAAAATTCACATGAAACATTACAAAACATGAGCTTAAAGGAAATTTGAAGTGAATTGCTGCAAGAGAGTCCTTGCCTTTCTGTTCTTGTAATAGTTGTATTCCTTCTATATAGATATCAGTATAGGAAATATTCTCATGTAATAAGGGCCTTGGAAGTCATATGATTTAGGTAGTTGGTCTCATTCCCTGTAGCCTGTCACCTCCAAGGTGTGATTAACCACTAATATTGGGTGATGGGAAAAATGAGTGAGCCCTTGACATGTATCGCACCAGTTATTTGCCAAAGATTGATGGCTGTGTTTGGGTACTCCGGGATCTGTCGTTTTTCACAGACAAAAGTGGTTCAATGCTACCATGTAGTTGAAAAATCTGCAGAAAATGGTGTTAAATCCTGATCAGAGTAATAATATCTCATGTATTAATTTCTATAGATTTGTAAGATTTGAACAGAAAGTGAAACCATTGTTTGTACATGTTTTTTTAGCATGGTGGAGGTAGAAAAGGAACATCAGGGACAGTTGGATATGACATGAGTGTGAAGGGGGCGTGGCAGATGGGATATACTGGAAAAGGGGTTGTTGTTACAATATTGGACGATGGTATAGAGAGGGACCATCCTGACCTGATAAAGAACTATGTAAGTACTTTGTAAACTCTTTCCAATCAGATGTAGTTGTGTAGTATGGTATATAACAAAATATTGGATATATCAAACAGTTTAGTATAATTCCTGTTATCTGCTTTTGTACAGTCATTGGCAAATGTTGGTAAGGAATCCAGTAATTTTAGTAAACTGTTTAGGTAATGTTTAGAACTGATTGTACAAATGTAGGCATCCCGAGTGGGCAGTTTCCTGAATAATTTGCCATTTCAGCTAGAAACTACTTCATTGTGTTTTCTCACTCCAGAACTTCATGATAGTTTGAAAATGGGATGAAAAATGAATTTCTGAACAATGGCTTATTTAGTGCATAAACAGTAAAACTACATAGAATTCACTGGTTTTTGAAAAGATACTTGAAGGGCAATTGATATGTTTGTCACTGATTGTTAGATGTATAAAACTTGCAGAAGGCCTTTCCTAAAGTATCAGTAGCCCATACATGGATACAGGATTTTGAAAAGTGAAAGGACCTAGCCCAAAATTTGCCAAAGAAAGAAAAGGGGTTCAAGTGCAAATTTTTACTAATTTCTGTGGGAATTTAAAAAAATTCCATCAGAATGTGAGGTGGTCTAGTCCCCATGGTCACCCCTTCTGGATCTTCCACTGTAGCCTTATGTTTAAGCTTGCTGTTTCAGTCCTGCCGACTGGATGGCAATTTGAAATGAGTTTCAACTGCTACTAGTAAAGCCCATTTTTGAAAAAGGTTGAAGGTCCTTCACATCTTTTGGTTAAATACATTACTATTGTGAAAAAAAAAGCTTTAACCTTGCACTTACATTCCAAGGTATTTTGTTGTAAATTCAATATTTGTAGAGGAATCTCTTCAACTTTGCAATAAAGAATGAAAAATGTGGAATATTTAAAGGATTTTTTAAATATCTCCTTTGTGTACAATTACAGAGTTATTAAATTATTGGTGACTGTTGACTTAACCTTGCAGGATATTGTACAAGTCTACAAACATTTCTAATGCTTGTGATATTTGCTACACTTTCGACTTTCCTGTTGTGGTGAAAGGGATACTGAATCCTTTATTTTTATTTTTGGCAGAAAATGTTGTAAAATGATCTTAGCAGAAAGGAATTTTGAATTAGGAAGATGTACATGTACATATATTCTAATGGAGTGAAATATCTAGGGTATTCCTACAATTTCATTGGTTAATCAAGCAGGGGATGTATCCCGTATTCCCTTGATAGGGACGGGGATATGAGCTGTGCATTCAAAATGGCATCACTTTGCCGCTTCAAAGCATTTCATTAATGAAAAATATCATTTAACTAAATTAATAATAAATTTGATAAACAATTATGGATTTTTTTTCCTACTCGAGACGAATTTTAGTCACGCCTTTGTGCTAAAGGGAGATAATCAAATTTT
>JAOXYI010354011.1:0-10184 GCA_028566495.1 Lithophaga antillarum
CCTGCAATTATAAAGTAAATTGAAATCGTAAGGCAGTCTTAGTCTTCATGGAAAGTTTAATATTTTCCCATCGCACGCGAGGAGTTTGTATTGAAAATGTTAAAAAATAAATCAAAGCTCGAACTGAATGTACACAATATTGCTTCAGATTCTTTATAAATTGTAGAAATAAAACACAGAAAGAATTTGTTCGCATTTTTCTAAGTTTCATCAAATACGAATTCTTTCGATTATTTCAATTATAAAAATGAATATTGTTAGAACTAAATCAGTAGAGAAAATTGCAAAAGTCATATAATTTTTTAATGATTCGTAAAATTCTCCGTTGCTTCCTACAGCAATTTTTTCATTATCACTTCAAGAATGGTGGTAAGCTATCATGAATTTCAGTGTGTCTGTACAAATTAGTTTTCAACAGAAAAAAATCTACGTTGTAATTTATTTATATATTTCTTTATTTATTTTTTTTAATTTAACAACTTAAATTTGTTACATCATGTAATAAAATCATCCTATACCATATTTGTTAAATACATACAATGACAAAAATGTATGATTTCCGACTTCATTACTTATAATCTGCATGCGATTGTGTCGACCAATTGGCGGGAAAAATTTACGTATGGCACGTATGATACGAAAAGGTATTTCGTTAACTCTTGCAGTAAATTTGTGCCTTCTGTATGTTTTTCTTTGGTACATTGGTTTAAGAATATGGAATTCAACCGACAGAACATATTCTTAGATACAGTTGCACTGTAAAAATATTTTGTCAGAAAAGTAAATGGTCCCCTTACGTTCGTTCGTACTTTTCGTCAAAGTGTAGGGAATCTCTAGTAGACGAATAAAAGCAAAAGTTTATTTCTTTACAGGTATTTGTCTAGTTAATCATCTAACTGTTGGATAAGTAGAACTACCTCGAACAGTGATAGTTGACAATTTTACTACTTGTTTGTTTGCAGAACCTAACATTCAATATAAGCGAAACAGTCTATTCTAGTCAAAGGAGCCTAAATTTTGCTTTATCTCTCTTCTACTCAGAATCATTATTTTCTTTCCACACCTTCATTTGTATTCAGTACAAGTGCCTAATATTCTATGTAACCTTACCATACGTAGTGACACTCTCCGTTAACGTCAGAAATGACAGTGAAATAACAAGAGAAAATAACCAATTAGTTGAAGATGCAATTGCCATACATGTACTTCTTGCCCATAGTGGATAAATCTCAGAATTAATCGTCATGGGTAAAGGACCTATCCCTGTAATAAATAGTTTTAATAGTGCCGTATAAAGAACGAACATGAAAAAGAAAAAAATCTAATATCATTCATTTCTAATCCAACTGCCTAAACTTTATATTGAACCATCTGATCTTACCACTTTGGGCAAAATTTTATCGACTATTTAAGCCTACATTGGACACAAATCTGAATAAAGAACTGTTGCCAGTGAACTTCGAATAAGCGCGAAATATCCAGTGTTATTTTATGTTACATTATAAGATAGCACATTATCCAGGCTATATGATTATATCTAACGACACCACTTCATGTGGATGGACAAGGTAAATTATTCTATTCTGTTACTGAAACCACAAGAGGAAATTCGTCTTAAGTTCAGATTGGTTCGTTTAACTTTTTTCCTTCATTTGAGTGTACAGTTACTAAAAAGTCACTAGTTGCGAGATTACATTGCCGCTTCTTCTTGTGTGTTCGTACTTTCATTTTCATACAGAATAACTACTAGACGCATATTTCACAGTTCTAACACACGCATATACACACAAAAGGAAAAAGAGGTTACAGCTGATAAAAGGTATGTTGTACTTTTAATTTAAGGAGAGAATTCTGAGTTGCTATTGAGGACATAGCCACTGTTGTGTAACAAAATGGACTGAAATAGAATCTGTTTGATCTCAGATTTTAACAAGCAGTCAATAGTTTCCTCTTAACCAGTATTGCGTATATTTATCTTTTTCTTTAACAGAAAATGGTCTTTAAAAAAGTGTGTTTTATAAATTATACTTACCTGGAGAAAAGGTTACAAGGTACAAAGTCAATCCAAGTAAACACATCCAAAAGTACCTGGACGGACAAGACGTCACTCCCCATTCCAATCCACTAGACAGTTCTGTCGAGTTACATCTCCCTTCCATGGCGTGAGTATCTGTTTTCGGTAGGCAAGACCCGTTTAAAGCTGAGTATCCATCTTCTACGTAACAATATCCACAGTTTTGATCCTTGATACAATGTGCACATGTGCTGGAAGCAATATGGTTCTAATTAGCAAAGTGGACAAAGGAAACCGAAAGGCAATCTTGACAAGTGAAGCATTGAACCATCCAAATATGATATTATGAAGAAAAATAAAATTAATGAATGTTTTGTAAATTTGATAAGAAACACGGAAAAACAATAACAACACGAAACAATGCAAGATACATTAACATCCATTAAGAAGAACGACAGGAAGACTATGAAAACCTAGAGTAAAATCACGTGCGTTCGAAAAGGTAAGCTTTTCCTGCTCTTCAGGACTACTAGAGATTTTACACAAGTTTCACCACCAATAAGACTTATGGGTAACAGGCCAAACGCAGACCATCGCAAACATTAACAGATTATAACACTGCCAACACTGGTGGTGGATTGATCGCCAGAAAGATTTTAAAAGTAATATGCCAAAAGTACATTACTGTAAACGTTTACAAGTTATACAGTAGACAAAAATGGTACCGGTTTAGTCTTTCATAATGATATGTTGCTAAATATAAATGCCAAATGGCCTTACATACAATAACTGTATATCCAACATTCATCGTGGGAAAACGTCCCACTTTAATTCAGTTACATTAACTTGCATTAGACTTCTCTCAAAATGAATTTAATTGTTTACAGAACATATTTATATGGAGCTTAGCAGTATTTTTACAAATAGACATCAATAAAAGATGGAACATTCACCTATCCGACAAGGAACGTGTCCATTTCTAAAGCGACAACATAAAAAATAACGTCAAAATGTTGAAATTGTGTCTATTAAATATGAAGAGATCTGGGGTAAATGTATATGAGAAAAAATCTCATATAATATACAAGGCGAAATCCAAGCAAAGGAGCAACGCTTTTATTGCTGTTCTATGTATCTAATGAACGTCGGAGAAAATATCTAACAACAATGCTATAGCTACTGATATTTAAAGATGAAAACGTACAATGTTGGTAATACTAGTAATATCGTATTAGTTTATCACAAGATACCAAAGTTAATATGTGCATTTTAATAAATCAAGTCTCGGCAGTGGTGCTCGAAACCAAATGTTTGGACATCCAATAAAAATTAAATATTGAAGAGCACAAAAGCCACATTCATCTAGAAAGTACAACCGAAGCCAGCAAAGGAAAGCTTTGCAAGAAGGAGATCACCCTTAGTTTTGAAAAAATTAATAGTTTTGTGGAACAGAAATTTCAAAACAAAGTATCCATGTAATTTTTATGCCAGCACCGAAGTACCGGCTACTGGCTGGTGACACCCTCGAATACTAACAAGCCCAGTCCTCCAGCAGTGGCATCTACCCATCGGTAGTCATATATCAATATTGACCTTACTTGAAAGATTAGCATGAATATATAGATTCCCCTTCTGCTTTCTATGATTGCGATATTTGTCCACTTTTTAATTTTAACCGCGAGGCTGATGGAGCTGGTTAAAATCGAAAGTGGAGAAATATCATAATCCACGGATAGTAGAAGGAAAATTTATTTCTTCTATGATTTAAACGCACAATTTGTCAGTATAATTGCTGTACAGACCCTCAACGCTGGTGTCGTTAACAGTGACATTACTAGAGACGTGACGTCGTAATTATTTCTTTAACCAATGACAAGTCGAGAATAGAAGCGGGCGGGAATAAGCACGAGGAAATTTTATCCATTAGTGGTTAAGCAAATTGTTCTCCACTCTGTCGAGATAGATGATGCTTGATTTTGTGAGATATTGCGTGTTAATAGATACGTGAATGTTAATGTTACCTATAAGTTGAACAAGTGTTGTTACTGAACCTCGAACTGAGTTGTTCCTGAATAGTCACAGCGGGTGAGTTAATGTCCGACAGCTGGAAACCAACAGCTAGGACGATTAAACTTATAAGGACACCTAATAAAGTGAAACAAATATATATCATTAATCAGTCTAAAACATATATGTGTTGCAGCAAGCATTTAAGTTTTTAATGTACTGTATAGAAAATGACGTTATGAAGTAAATAAATCCACTATTTATTTTTTAAATGTGTAAAGTACCATCATATGTGTATGTTGTAAATCGAATTATCACAAAGAATTGGTTAATTACAATTCAGAATAGCTTGCTGGATGTATAAACAAATAACCATTATTTGCGTGGTTTTAACTTTTCTGTCCAGCCAAAAATATCACCATACTTCAAGGATAAATCTACACCTGTGATTTCCTATACCTACACTAAACCCATTGCATCCAAGATTTTTTTATTACAAAAGGGTATTGCAAACCTAGAACCCTAATGATCTCAAACCTTGTGATTGTTCTTAATCATCGTCTCCTTACAGTTATAGTCATGTTATTACTGGTGACCTTGGTAGAGTTAATTAAGCTAAATTGCGTGAAATATTAGCCAAGGGCCCGAAATATCGCTTACCACAACCCATCAACTGGAAAAATAACTTCAGATTGTTGATGGACTCCGCCGAAGACTATACAAGAAAGTGGGCGAAACGAGAATCAGTTGCACTGTTGAGCAAAGGCAGTGAGGTCATTCATATTTAAGAGAATTCACAAGTTAAAAGGGACTATGAGCACGAGGACTCCTTCTATTTTCTATGAACCGAAAGCAGTGAATGCTCTGAACAACCTACAGAACTAATATTTTGTTGTTCTAGCTGATAAAGCCAATAACAGTATCGTATTTATATGCAAAAATCATTATTTTGAATTCCTAATCAAAGAACTTGGAATACATGATGCATCTGGAAATCCTACCTATATACCAACTTCACTTACAAAGGAGGAAGTTTTGGAAAACCATAAATCAGTCCTTCTCTCCTTTGGTATCAACGTCAAGAATGAGGAATATGACCTTCCTTTTTGTACTGGATACCAAAATAAGTGTCCATATAAAGAACGTTATATAACAGGATCTTCTTGATGCTCCACAAAAACCTCTTTCCAAGGTTCTTACAATCATTTGAACTACAGTCAAAGAAGACCTTCAAAAATATTTTAAAGAACTCTATTCCACTAGCGGTGTCAATCAGATGTGGATTCTTAAAAACTCCAAAGATATACTCAACTGTCTACAGTCACAATCACTGAAATTCTGCAGTAATATTAAAACTTTTTTTCTCTACTCTCTACACTACTTTACCTCATTCAAAGTTGAAGGTACGCCGGATGCTTCTTATTGAACAGTATTTCTTTTATAAGAGAACGGTAAACCAAGATATCAATATTTAGTTCTTGGTCGAGAGACATCCAATTTTGTTAAGAACTATACTGATTTCAATAACAGATACACCGAGACATAAGGAGAATCCTGGGCTTTTTGATTGACAATATATTTGTCGAATTTGGTGCATTGATATTTCAGCAGACAGTCGGCATTCCAGTGGGTACTAACTGTGCACCTTTGCTAGCCGACTTAGTTTTGTATTCACATGAAGCAGAATTTATACAAAACCTTCTGAAAGATAAGAAAAAACGCCATCTGGCTAAATCCTTTAATTTCACTTTCAGATATACTGATGATGTACTCTCACTCAATAATCCTCATTTCAGTGAGTGTTTATATCTCATATATCCTAGTGAACTTATAATAAAGGATAATACAAAAACTAGAAGGGCCTGCTTCATATTTAGACCTTTTCCTGGAAATTGACACAGACGGACAACTCAGATCTAGGTTCTATGACAAACGTGACAATTTTAGTTTTCCTATCGTAAACTTCCATTTCCTGAGTAGTAATATAACCTCTTCCACGGCATATGGTGTTTACGTTTCTCAGTTGATACGCATTGCCAGAGCCTGTTCTAACTACAACGATTTCTCTGATAGGGGTAAACTTTAACCCAGAAACTACTCAAGCAAAAATATGAGGAAGAAAGGTTGAAATCTTCCCTTTGTTGCTATCATGAGTTGATCGATCGGTATAATATTTCAGTGTCTGAAATTCCTGGGAATGTATTTTTGTCATCGTAGATCCGACACGAGTCCATTTGCATTTACTACCGAATGTGTCCTGAAGCGTTTTGTGACCTTTGCTACCGTTCATGATTTTTGGGGTTGCATGAGGGGTGATGCATGCATAACAGGAGATGCTTATCCTGTCGACGCACCTGGTTTCACTCCATTCTTGAGTTCAAGCAAACCTAGCTATTTGTATACTGGGATCTGTCATCTTCTTTGGACTCATGAGTTTGAACTGATTTTGGTATACTACTTTTTATATTGTATTTATCCTCACTTGATCTAAATAAACTTTGGGGATATAAAATAAAATTTGAAAATACTAGATGTTTGATTCCGCGAATTAATTCTTGCCTTTCTATTTGAACGGATTAATTTCAAAACACAAGGTTCGTTTACATAACTTCCAAAAAACATACCTACGAGACTTCCTAATATGAGCTTTCTTCTCCCTACTCTCTCCACAAGATAAATGCCTGCCATTGTAAATATACAACTAACAAAAGATGTGGCAGCAGTTAACCATATGGCCATTGTCTCATCCTGAACTCCAGACATCTGAATGATAGTCCCACTGTAATACCTGAAAAGGATGAACAAAATATGTATTTTTGTGCTTTGTGCACTTCCAACCATAGTATCAATCAAATCGGAAAAAATATGTCTCGGAGTTGGAAGAATAATCAGCTCACCAAATTCAACCATTTAAAAACTATTCCATAAATCCAAACAAATCTTTTAAGTAAATCGTTACAGATATCAATTTTATATGCACTAGATGTGCATTTCGACACCTTATATCTCATCGAAAGTCCTAAAGCCTAGAAGCTGGAAAGCCAAACGAAATACAAATTAACCAAAATGACCAAAGCATCTACAACTAATATTTTCTAAAGACATCTACACGAGACTTTGGTTTTCAAAAATTTGCCAGTACGTCGTTTTATTTTTAGTACCTGTAAAATTTTCCATCTAATAGTTTTATATATTTATCAATATAAGTAAGGACAATTTAAACAGAAAGTTTTTAAAGTGAATTATTATTTTTAATACTCACATAACAGTATTTATACCACTCAATTGTTGAAACAATGATGTTGATACACCAACAATCAATGCTCTACGAACTGATGGTGTCATTATGACCTTTTTCAATGTCCATTCTTTTCCTGAAATGCAAATAAAAAAAAGCTTAATATTCTATCAAGTTATTAAAGATTTGGTTTTCCTTCTTGAAAATTGACTGCAATGTCAGTCTAGCTTGTTAATAAAACAGTATTCCAGCTATAGATTTTTAACTAAATTCAATGCATGTATGATTTTAATGGCACAATCTTGTTAAAGAATCAAATATTCACCTGAAAATATTTTTAAAACTAAATATTTTTCTGTATTCACATTTGGACTCCAAAGTTGTTTTTGAAACAATCCGATATGGCATTGTTTATGAAAGACTGAATATGTTTATCTTCAGATTTAAGAACAAATTAAATTGATTACATTCTCCTTGTCATTTTTTAATTATATACTCTAATGCGCTAGTTACTTGCTATTTATTTTGTATTCGTACGAAATAGAGGAAGACATTCTACTGAAATAAAATTAGTTTAAAGAGAATTGATTAGATATAACAGACAAAACCATCACCCTAAAATTGAAAGCGAAGATATTTTGATTTATCGAAGGTTCTGTGTAAGATTGAAGGAGTCAACATCTATTCTTAAGGGTCTGTGATACTGTTTATTTCTATCAAGAATCTGGCTTATCCCGTACGACAATCTGGCGTCTTCATACTTTTCAATACTGGCTTACAGTTCATGTTTCGTTAACGACGTTTCAGCCTTTGACGTAGCAAAAAGACGTATTAGAGTACCAACCAGTGTTCTAAAACCAATGATCTAGTGAAGAGAGGACAAATCCGAGACAGAGAATGAATTAGAAGAACTCACTGAATAGGAATAAGATCGGGTGCGTCAACAGGGTAAGCGTCTCCTGCTGTACTAGCAATCCCAACAGTTACGTCCAGTAGTAAGTCAAATCCGTGGATCATTGGTTAGATCTACGACAGGAAAACATGTCTGCACCCAGCTGAGACACCGAAATTTTTAAAACGATCAACCAATTCGTGATGGTTACCGTAAAATTTACGAAACGGCTATTTCAGTCTAGTTTTCTGACATCATTGTCTTAGTAGATTTTCTGCGAACTGTTTATCCCTGTCCAAACCGTTACTGTAACTAGTACAAGCTCTGTGGCGCAATGTGTCAACAGTGATACAAAGACGCCACATGCAGGGGCAGCAGGGATATTACTACACAAGAACGGGAAATTGACGATAAGAAAACTAAAATCATCCCTTTTGTCATAAATCTTGGACAATAAGGATCCCCTGGGACAATACTCAGAAAAAATCCAAGTATGAAATAGATCATGCTGTGTCAGTAGTATCTTAAATTTCAAGCTCACTAGGGTAGATCAGATGTAAGTATTCACTGAAATAAGTGTTACTGAATGACAATGCATCATCTATATCTCTGAAAATGAAATAAAGGACTTGCTACACTTTTTTTTCTTCTTATCTTTCAGGATGCTCTGAATGAATTCAGCTTCTTACGAATAAAGAAACAAGTAATGGTGCACCGTAAAGAATGCTCGGAATCTGGCATATAAAACGAGCGTTGCATGGCAAGTCAAAGAATCACTAGTTGTTCTTATTGAACATAAAGAGCAGAACCTGTCTCGACACATAACATGCTATGTACACTGCGTAAAAACGATGAAAGAAAATAATATTCAAAGTCTCTAATTTTTTTTTCAAACCTTGTAATTCAGTGAGATTAATTTCTTGTTGACATATCTCTTTGATTTGATTTATGTCATTTTCAACATCTTGTCGTCCTCTCACTTTCTGTAGAATCTTTGTCGCTATTTCATCCTTCCCATTTCGCACTAACCATCGCGGTGTTTCAGGGAGAAACAGAAACGTTATAAATTGTATTGAAGATGGTATACCAGTAACACCTAACATGTATCTATACAAAAACAAATAAATAAATAAAATGTTTTATCTAATATTAAGTATCTATTTCTTCACATACAGCGCAAAAATTGAGTAATACAAAACCTTGTATCTCATATGTCTTCAATAAGATTAAGGTTTATGAAAATTGATGTATGAGGAAAAAGTTTGTTATTTTAAATATGAGCAGCAAACATCCTTAAAAGGCAAATAGATACATATGATACAACGTATTTTAGTCGGAACTGCTTTTCCGTTACGTCACAATAGAGGTTCCTTACGAACGTAAACAACAATATGACGTCAAATAAAGAGTTCCCCTTTTCTAATGCCTTTTAAGGATGTTTGCTGCTCATTTATTTAACATAAAAAACTTTTTTCAATACATCAATATTCATAAACTTTCATCTTATTGAAGACACAAAATATAGACAAAGTGATTTTTTTTTATAAAATTTTCCCATCTAAAATAACAAGGATTCCATAAAATTTGCTCAGATTATGTATTTCACTTGATTCTTTTATTTTATGTCTAAAAAGTAATAGGTCCGTGTGTATTTTTTTTTACTATTCCCAAAAAACCTGATTTTCATGTATGTTTTTTAACTATTTTTTTATCACTCAAACAGCTCACATTTTTCATATTCTAATGTAAAACTACAAAGAGATGGTATATTCAAGTTGATATACCTTAATTGAGTCTAGGAAGCTACATGTGATAAAATATTTCCTGCATAATATAGATATAACAACAACTCTTATCAGAGGGTCATACAGACCATGATATCCGGTAAATATAACTTTTTTGCACTTGAGCCCATTATGTGATTTTTATAATTGACAAACACAACAGAAAAATTCAAGACATTCTTTGAAAATTATTACTAAAAGAAATTATTATCTTATTAGAATATATTTTGGCAACCATATTACATTTAT
>JAOXYI010354122.1:0-10183 GCA_028566495.1 Lithophaga antillarum
TCAGTGAAGCATGAAATGTAGGTCAAACTGACCTATTTTGGGTGGGATGCTGATAGACTCCTCAAGATAAATCCCCATGCCAAGTTACATGAGGGTAGACCACATAGTATCTGAGAAACAAACTCGGACGTAAAAACTTGATGTAAATTTGATGAAGTCAGCTGACCATGATACAAAGTCAATGCACTTTAGAATCTGTTACTGTTACTGTTCAAAAACAGAATTAAAATTCATCGACAATAAAATGTTGATAATGCTGAAACTTTACTATTTCATCTTCTGTAATACTGTATATTGTTTCACGGTTTAGTGGATTTTTCTGGTCAGAAGAGAACTTTGTTTGAAACATATATTTATAATGTGCATGCTTCTTTCAGTTTGAATATCAATACTATAAATGAATACCTTCTGCTAGTTAAACTTCTGTTTCTTCTTGTCAGCTACGCTATCAGGTAGGCTTAATTCTGATATTCTGCAATTACAGATATAGAAGAATGTAAAAACACAATGGTTTCCAATTATCTCCCCTTAAACTTGATATTCTGCAAATACAGATACAGTAGAATGTAAAACACAAGTCTCCAATTATCTCCCCTTAATTTTGATATTCTGCAAATCCAGGTATAGTGGAATGTAAAAACACAACTCCAATTATCTCCCTTTAATTCTTATGTTCTGCAAATACAAATACAACAGAAAATAAAATAAAAACCTAGGTCTAATTATCTCCCCTTTCTGCAAATTCTCAACCTTTTCTGGCAGCTGGAGAAAACTATTTTTACGTTTTAAATTTAAATACTGTCCAGAAAATTCACACTAGTTTTGGGTTGTTAGGATTTATCGTCACTTTCAGCAATTCTTCAGATATTTCATGACTACCAGACTTGGAGGGTAGGTAAGCCTGCACAGCTATCCAGCTAAACCAGTGAAACCCCCGACTCTGGGTAGGTGTCTCCAAACTTTAACACATGAAGCAAGGTGAGCAGGACTCGAACACGTGACAGCAGTGTTACGCTAATGGTTAACAGTCAGCAACCTTAACCACAAGGCCACCCACTAGTTTTGTATTTAGTTCATTTCCAAGTTATAAATGTTTAATCTGCAGTTCTGTTTTGAATGCATCATCAAACATGGATCATTATCGCTCAGGGATGGGGTCAATTACTTTGAAATGTAATTAATTAAATTACAATTACATTCCAAAAACCTTCAATTAAATTACAATTACACCATTTTTGCAAAGTAATTAATTAAATTACAATTACTTTGCAAAAATAATTAATTAAATTACAAATTACATTTTCATGGTAACTTTATTAAATAACTGTATCAATTTTAGACATGTTACGATGTATACAATGATTACGTGTATACATGTGTAATCATTATCCTCTGAAGTTTTAATTTTTAACACTTTTTTGGCATTACACTTTGTCGTCATCAGTAGCTCAAAAGTTCAATCATCGATGTAACATCGATGTAACAAAATGAAAGATGAAAAGGTATGAACAAATACATACCTTCATGTGAGTAACAAAGTTTGATGCAACTTTTATAGATCCTGATATTGTTGATCAACAATGTAAACATTTTGCCTAGATATTTCCTGATCCTGAAGT
This sequence comes from Lithophaga antillarum, assembly GCA_028566495.1. NCBI lineage: Eukaryota > Metazoa > Mollusca > Bivalvia > Mytilida > Mytilidae > Lithophaga > Lithophaga antillarum. The sequence goes on from JAOXYI010354122.1 coordinate 1,620, forward strand.
TTCCAGAATTTCAAAATGCCGAAATATACCAGTTGATGCCATGATCAATACAATCTACACATGTATATGTAATAATTTCTAAATCCAACTTGTGATACTAGGTGAAAAGTAATTGTGGACAATTCACACCACCTAATTATGGGTAAACGGATAAAGAGTCACAAGAAAAAAAGTCCCAGGATAAAAAGTCACAAATTCCATAGGAATTAAAGTCACAGGAAAAAAGTCACAATATATTTTTCTATATTATTACAGAAAATTTGACCGTACCTAGGAAAAAAAGTCACAGTGTATATTTTGCTATATTAGTAGAGTGAATTTTACCAGTACATAGGAAAATAGTCACAATATGTATTTTTATATACAATGTATTATTAAAGTGAATTTTACTAGTACCTAGGAAAAAAAGTCACAAGATATATTTTTATATACTGTTAGAGTGAATATGATCATACCTAGGAAAAAAGACAAGATTATTTTTATCTTGATAGTCGCATTTAATATATTTCATCCTTTGACAAATGAACATTATATGTAAAAGCTGTGAATTAAACATTCTTTTAAAATGTACATTTGTGAAAAATGTAACAATTAATCGATATAAAGAATATAAATTTTGGAACAGTTATTGACACGTAAATCTTAAAAATAAAAAAATAAAAGTTTTCAAGTAATAGTGGTTTGTAACATATTTTGTAAAATGTAAATGTTTTTTGGTAAGAATTGATGTAATAAATATTTTAAATGAAAAATCACTTTGTTTACAATATTTACTGGTACATTAAAGATGGCTTTCATAACTTCTGTGAATGGTCATTATCAAGAGATAATCCGTTAATTACGTGATTAAAGGTTGGTGTTTGTAACCATAGGTATCAAATGATCCTTTGATGTGCCGCAGCTGCCATGGAAATTTTAGAAGTACAATATTTATGCCACAGAAAAACTTTAAAAATTAAAGTTTATGAAAAATAAATGAAAATATTTTATATGTAAATGAAACTGCTATATCAGATACCCTTCGAAAATTTGTACACTTATGAAAACGTACAAGCATTTGTTCAACACACTACATGCAAGTTTGTGATTTGTGACAGGGAAATTTTGATGTTCACTATTCGTGTAAAGGAGGATTTGTTTTGCAAGAAACCGATCATGTTAATATGCTTATCATAAAAATCGAATTGAATAAACTGTAGTTCAATGACTTGCACCACGGAGTTTCTTTTCATACTACAATGACCGCCATGGAAATCATTCTGACACGGAAGTTTTATAATTGTACTTTTTGCACAGAAACATGGGCAAAACTTCAGTATTTGAGGTACTTTGTTTTTTTGTAGAAAAATACCTTATAATGCACAAAATCGATATTTGTAATCATATATCATTAGACATTAGTGAAAATGGTTAATTTGTGACACGAAAATTCCGTTTGGTCGAGATTCACTTCCACGGAAGTTTTCGATCAGTTTGATGTTGTTATAGACTGAAATACTTAATCAAATCATGTATAAAATCATTATCCTTTTATCTATTATCTATTGTCAATAATCCTGTAATCTAATCAAAGAAAGCCATTTGTCCAATTAAATGAAGCCCTTGAGCCAATCAACATACAGGTAAGCTAATTAAGGTTTGTGTGTCATTAACCGATCTGTTATTGACACAGATATGTATGTGTCAATAAAAGTGGCCTATAAATTTTCATATAGTTGCTTTGTTTTTCTTTTTAACTTAGTTAATTTTCTACAAAATGGCTTCCTTTACAGACAGGAAATGTCTAGGAAAAGGGAAAGTAAAGCCATTAATTAATTTTCATATACCCGCTTATCAATATCAAGTGTAAAATTTATGACTTCATACCTATTCACTTTTTTCCCAATTCACTTAATCATCAGTCTTTTGTATTGTTCGAAAAACTTAATTATTGCATGGACAAAATTTGTATGTTTAACACTTACATTGTATAAGTAAGATTCACTTGTAAATGCAATAAACACATTTATTGAAAAAAAATTAAAAATTTATTCAAAAAATATATATTGTGACTTTTTTCCTAGATACGGTCATATTCACTCTAAAAATATATAAAAATATATATTGTGACTTTTTTTCCTAGGTACTTGTTAAATTCACTTTATTAATATAGTAAAATATGCTTTGAGATTTTTTTTCCTAGGTGTGGTCAAATTCACTCTAATAATATAGAACAATATATATTGTGACTTTTTTTCTTGTGACTTTTTTTTCCTGTGACTTTTTATTCGTGATTTTTTTCTGTGACTTTTTTGCTTACAATCTACTTATGAATGCCTCTGGGGGGACTGACAGTTTTTAATTAAGTGTTCACAGAACTTTAATATGTGAAAGGATTAAAGAAGCCATAAATGAATTTAATTATCCTGTGGATTGTCAAGTCATAAAACAAACAAATTACCTTTAAATAAACAAGGTAATTTCAAAGGAAGGGAGAAAACAGTTAACAATAAAAATTCATTCAGGTTTGAAAAATAATATCTAACAGATAATGGCAGATCTAAGACGTATTTCAATATTTTCAATAATCTTAATATCTTTTTATAGGTAAATCATATGATGGGTAAAAGTATAATAGCTTTTTGAATTTAATTTATCATAAAAAAATAGATTGTAATTAAATATAATTATGAATTTAATATTATTATAATTAATGATTTCAGTGTGTTAGAAAATAACGAGTTCTCTGACCATTCACCTTTACCTTATGAACTGAATTTATTCACTAGTGTATCTTACCAAAGTTTACCACGAAAGCATTCGTATATAAAATGGGATTCTAGTAAAAATAATGACTATAATCAACTTTTATCAGAACACCATGATTTGTTTATGACATTAGTTAACGATTTAGCCGGTACAGACGATGTAAATGTTGCCATAAGAGAGATAACTCGTGTTCTGTACAATACTGCATCTGAAGTTTTCGGACATTCAGTATTAATTAATGGCTCTGCATATATTAACAGAAGTACTAACAAATGGTTTAATACCGACTGTGCCCGAGAGCGCCGTAATTTCAATTTTACGCGCAACTTTTACCAACGTTTTCCTACGGATGTTAATAGACGTTTGTATATTGAAGCTAGAAACATTTACAATAAAACTAAATGGATAGCTTGAACAATATACAAGAGGAAGAGGGGTCTAGAACTGTGTTGTGTAGCTAAAACTGAGCCCAGGAAATTTTGGTCTGTTGAATAAGTCTAAATGTGTGGTAGACAATTATGAAATGTTAAATCATTTTCAACAAATTTTAGGGGAGTCCCCTCCCTGAACTGTGTGATGAAATCATAAATTTAATTAACAATGATTCTTTTTCCGATGGTGTTCATATAGAATTGTTGGATACCGAAATATCTGAAGACGAAATAATTAAAGCTATTGGTAAACTTAAAGCCGGAAAAAGTGCCGGGAATGACTTAATCGTGAATGAAATGTTCTCAGCAAATCCGTTATTTTTTGCACCTGTTTTGAAAGTTTTGTTTAACTTTATTTTTGATAACGGAATTTTTCCTGATTTATGGTCTGATGGAGTTGTAATTGCAGTTCCGAAAAGTGGAGATCTCGCAGACCCTAACAATTATCGTCCTATCATATTAGTTAGTGTTCTATCAAAACTGTTTACATCGATTTTAACTAGTCGTCTGTTATTCTGGGCGGAAGATGAAGAAAAACTTATAGACAATCAATTTGGCTTTCGTCCTGGTCATTCGACAATTGACGCTATTTTTACTTTGCATGGAATTATAACACATATTTTGCAACATAAGTCAAAACTTTATTGTGCTTTCGTGGACTTCAGAAAAGCCTTTGACAAAGTTGTAAGAAGGATTTTATGGTATAAGCTATTACAAAGTGGTGTTAGCAGTAAATTTATTACAATTATTAAAGTTGTATATTCGTCTGTCCGTTTGCGTATTCGAACAGGAAACGATTTCTCAGAAGCTTTTGATAACTTTTTAGCCGTCAAACAAGCAGAATCTCTATCACCATTGTTGTTTTTATTTTTTATTAACGATATCTTACAGGATATACCCATGGAAAACAATGATGATGTTTGTGACATAAATGGATATCTGATATATATCTTATCCTTTTTGCGGATGACACAGTTCTATTTGGAAAATCACCGTAAACTCTACAAATCTTACTCGATAAATTATTCTTATATTGCAAGAAGTGGAACATAATTGTGAATACTGATAAGACAAAAGTGGTCGTCTTTAGGAATGGCTGGCAACCAAGTGATCATTAATGAACTTGAAATTGTGAATTCATATGTATGAAGGTTATTCCAGAAACACGTGTCGTGCGCATTGAAATTGGTATCATACGTTTATTTTATATCTTGGCATGCGACTTTTGTATAGAAAAGTATTTTCAATACGATTTCAACGTGAATTTATTAACTAAATTACGTAGCAGAACTTCAAAACTTAATGTGGAAGTTGGTCGTTTCGGTAATATTCAAAGAGCCATGCGTTTGTGTACTTGTTGCAATATGAACAGTGTAGAAAACGAATACCATTTCGTTCTTGTTTGTCCAGCTTATAGGTCCATAAGGTGTAAATTTTTACCAAGTTATTATTGCTCATGGCCAAATACTGGAAAACTTAATACTTTATTGCAGGCTAGATCACAAACGATTACAATGAAACTATGTAGATATTTAAATGCTGCATGGAAAATCAGATCACAAATTTTGCTAATTAACTTATATGTCTTTTGTATTATTACTTTGTTCTCTGTCATTTGTCACTATAGGTATATTATTTTGTATATTGCTATAGCATTATGCTTGCTAATGCAAATAAAAGATTCATTCATTCAATTAAAATATTCATTTACACATGTTTAGCATACAATGTGACATTTTTCAACAGTTAATCTAGGGTCTGGGATAATATTTTTGGAACACGATTGCAGCAGTTATCTTCAAGTATTACTGTCTGTAAACAAGGCTTTGTAGAAAATTTAATTTATCTTTATGAATTTTTAACCCAATCCGAGATCTACCAATTGTACCAACAATTATAAGCCCACAACAGTGTTATAATCCGATTGTTTCCATTCTCCGGGGTCTCCTTTACAGACAGTAGTTATTTGTACTCATCGAAACCGCAGAAGATATCTCACATATTTAAGCATAGCAAGTTTAAGTATTTGTACGCTTCAGAATAAGTGAAAACGGCGGACAAGTATAACAGCTGACGAAAAATCTAAAATCTTGTCTTTAAACAAGGATTTATATGACTTTGATGTAGTTGGCAGATGACAAACATGAAGCCAGGATTATATTTTTTCGTCGAATATCTCTTCACGTAATTTAAATAAAAGATAAAATAAGAAAGATAAACTTTGACATTACCTGTACAAATCATATTGAAAACCAAAAAACCATTAACTAGGACATGTAGCTCAAATCAACAATAAAACTGATTAATTCGATGCACTTTTATACGTTTTCTAAATTATAGTAGTAAGTTTTAAAGTAGATTTATTTCTTTTTATGTCTCCATACATGATTTATGGTAATTAAATCAAGTATTTACCGCGCATTGCTGGAACTGAAGAAATATCATGTGAAACCAACTGGCCGAAAGTCGTTAATGCAACATTATATACAGGACTCATCGGAGGGCTTGTTCCTTTGGTATGGAAAACATTAGAAATATCTCGAGGATTCGGAAGATGTCCGCCAAGCTTACTGTAAATTCTTGGAACGAAACCTAAATTGAACTCTGAAATAGAATAAAAAAGAAAAATCTGCAATTATATGTAATATATAAATATAGGGATTTTTTATGATTTAACCTGATTTTTTGTTTTTATTCATAAAGATCTGTATTTATGAAGAAGACTACAAATTTAAGTGAAAGAATGCAAATATGAATTTTACGTCCACAATTACAAAGCAAATCAACTAATGTTCAACTGTCCTTGTTTAATACTTCTGGACTATTATGTCAAACGTTTCATCCTGCAATTAGATGATTAACTATGAATATAAATTTATCCTTTATATCATTACTAGACTAATATTGTAGGAACGACGAGATTTGCCACGAGAAAATCAAAAACATCGTTTTACTTGCACCAATTAATGTGGATTGTTATAGATCGTTGAAAATGTAACTTTTTGCCTAATCTAATATCAAGTTGAAATTCTGAGTTTACTGAATTATATTTTTCCCCATTACCCCTCTATGTTATTTTTTCTGACTAAAAAAGATAAGCTCTCAAGTTTATTTTAAAATATTCTGATATTTATATTAGTTTAATACATCTTTCTTCTTAATACAATCACACCGAATATCCGAATGAAATAAGCTAAAAAAAAATAGGTTATTCATGGCTTAAAATTTGGTTTTGCGGAAATGTTGTTCAGAATTAACATTACGGCCTATGGGGAAATTTTTTATTTTAAGTAAATTCAGAATTTTAACTTGAAATTCAGAACAGGCAAAAAATTATATTTTCAACGATCTATAGTATCTGGTCCGAGAAAAAAGATATGTTTGCTTTTCTCGTGGCAAATATCGTTGTTGCTACTTATAGTACCCTGATCTTGCATGTTTATAGAGCTTAGCACCACAAGCCAATTACAAAGATAAATATATCAAAAATCAATGAAATGTCCCTTCATTTTCGGTTGATTTTTAACTATTTCATATTAATTTTGATATTTATAATATACAAAAAAAAATATTCATGCACAGTATTTGAAAAATAAAATGATTGATATACCTCGCATTTCTCCTTTTTATCCTCATACAAATGAATTTCATATTTCAAGACATTATGAATGTATTTGATATATATATATATATATTGTCAGACCCAATACTAGACGTCGTTAGAATATTTCTCAAAACTGTAGTCACCTTCCACCTTTAAGTGGTAGATCATTTTTGTGAAGTAAGATATTCGTCGCTTACCACCCTTTTCTACAGATTTATGAGTTTGTTCTGATTAATGTATGGTATGTGAACTTTCCTGCTTCTCAATGATGAACGTCTTCCATTGCATTGATTTTTCAGTTTATATTCTTCCGTATCATAAATCTCAATATATTTTTTTATTTTAATATGTAAATCTTAAGCATCAACGTTCGCATTTCTTATATATATTATTAATTATCTGCATACTTACTGTCTCCAAAATGTGCAGGTATAAATCTTGGTTGTGCCGTCAAAGATTGTCCCCAAAGAGGGTAGTCTAAGTTGTTGCAGGAACCGTCTAATGTTCGGTACCACAGCGTAGGATCACATTTAATTCTAGGAACTGCACAGAACGGTGCCATCTTTTGTTGAAACGACCCTAAGGTAGGTTTCCCACCTCTGAAATATAGATCATCAACGATGCATATTATTTTCTGGTCTAAATTACTGCAACTGTTAAAATATAATTTTCCATTTTACACTTAGCTGTCAATGGATACAAAATCGTCCTTACAAATATCAAATGCTCATACAAAAACACAGTCAAAATACATCAATAAGTTATAGAGATTTAATCAGTAACCACAATTTGAGAATGAGTATAGACAGGTGTAAGTATTCGGATATCGAAACATAGTATTGTACAGAATAAATCATCAATTTTAATTTAAAATCGAACTATAAACATCATTTTCTGGAAAGAAAATGGAGAAAGGGGACACCAGGGAAAACCCATTTGAATTTAGCAGACACTATCAAATATACCTTTTACATATACCAATAAGCTGCAAAATACTGTACAGTCACCGTTTTAAAAACTGTATTTGGTATTTGGTAGCCAGTACGTGGTATTTTGTTATGAAATTTCCAGTCAATACAATTATGTAATGGAATGGAAACTAAGGTTCAATATAGTATTTTGCTATTTGGAATTCTTGTTATGCGCATTTGGTAGTCTTGGGATTTCCAAACATTAGAATACTGCTAATGAGATGTAAATTGTACGCACATGTGGTGTAGTAGGTTTTTTTTAATCTTGTGATGTCACTTCGATTGGCGTGGTGGTCCCACATGATATCAGTAGCCCAATTCCTAGTACAAAAATAATTTACCTTTTATTAGAGGTTCTCTAAACCAAATAGTTTGTAAGCCAAAAGTACAAAATATTGAAGACAGAGCAATCCAAAATATCCAGATAATACAACCAAAATTTTAGGATACCTTCTCAAGATGGAAATAAACCTTATTATTAACCAATTTCAAAATTTCACTTATTAAAAATACTGAAGTAAATTTCATGCCTGCTCCTAAATATCTTGTCAAAATATGTAATTACAACATCCAATTTCACCGTAAGTTTTATCTCTTTATAGAATAACGTGACTATATCAGACACTGGAAGTAGAAGATTAACTACTAAACTCTACGATAAACGTGATGTCTTCACCTTTCCAATTGTCAATTTCCCATTCATCAGCAGCAACATTCCAGCAGCACCGGCGTGTGGAGTTTATATTTCACAACTCATACGCTATTCTAGAGCCTGTTGCCAATACAGTGATTTTCTGGACAGGACTCAGC
>JAOXYI010354229.1:0-10183 GCA_028566495.1 Lithophaga antillarum
ATTTTTTTGGCCAGGGGTAGATAAAGATGTTGAAGCAAAGGTATCATCATGTAGGAATTGCATTCTTCGGAAGTCTAGGTGTAAAATCTCAGCAGAGTTGGTAAACATTCAGACATCATATCCTCTTGAACTTGTATGTATCGATTATCTTACTTTGGAACAGTCAAAAGGTGGGTATGAGAACATTTTGGTCATTACTGATCATTTTACTCGCTATGCTCAAGCGATACCTACTCGTAACCAAACAGCACAAACCACCGCTAAATGTCTATGGGAGAATTTTATTCAGCATTACTCTTTTCCAACTAGATTACACAGTGATCAGGGTAGAAATTTTGAATCCCGCGTTATTAGTGAATTGTGTAAATTGGCAAATATAAAGAAGTCTAGAACTACACCATATCACCCCCAAGGTAATGGCCAATGTGAACGTTTTAATCAGACTCTTTTGAACATGTTGGGCACTTTAGATGATGAGAAAAAATCTGACTGGAAAACCTATGTTGCTCCTCTAGTCCACTCTTACAATGCTACCAGACACGAAAGTACAGGTTACAGTCCACATTATTTAATGTTTGGTTGGCATCCGAGGTTGGCAATAGATGCATTTTTAGGTATTTCATCCAAATCGCCTGTCAAAAATCACAAATCATATGTAAGTAATTTAGAAAAGAGGTTAAAATTTGCTTACAAAACGGCAGCTAAGGTAGCTGAAAAGGCAAGTAAACGTCATAAAACACGTTACGACTTGAAGGTGAGACATTCTAACCTCAGAAAAGGCGACAGAGTTTTGTTGAAAAAAGTTGGATTTAGAGGTAAGCATAAACTTGAGAATAAATGGGAGAGAGAGCCATATATTGTGGAATCTCAACCTGATTCAGACATACCTGTTTACATTGTCAAACCTGAACATGGTCGTTCAAGGAAGGTAACGGTGCATAGAAATATGCTACTGCCTATCATTTCTCTTCCTACTGACGAAATAGTACAAAAACAGGTTCCTCTTAGACGACCAGAAAGTAAGAAAACCACTGAACAAACTAAGACGCTGAACTCAGAAGAGACACCCAGTATGGATAAAAATGTTCAAATTGAACAAACAGAGCTAGCGGTAGGTGATAGCGACTCTGATGATGATATATGTGTCATTATGAATCCTAGACGGAGAAATGTAGTTGAGGTGTCCCAGTCTGGGCTTAACCCTCTTGCCGCAGAGTTTTCACCGTCTTTGTCGTCTAGTAGTACATCTTCAAGTACATTGTCAGGTTCGGTGACGAGCGATGCTCATACTTCGTCTACTAAGGAACTGAGTTTAAGTGATGGAAAAGGTAGTGGCGTTTTGGATCAGACACAAGAGATTTCAAATGATGTTACGGAGATTAGTAATGATATAGCCGTAATTGATAGTCCAGTTACTCCTACTTTGCGTAGGACCACAAGACAAAGTAGAGTACCACAGCGATATCAGGATTTCGTTTTATATCGGTAAAACTTGACTTTCAGTATTTTTAAAAAAATATTTTATTGGTTTTATTAGTCATAAGTCTCACTGTAACACTGATGGAATTAATGTGTTGATGATGGATTGGATTTCATTAATTGGATTTTTTTTTTTAGTTTAATTGTTGTAACCTAGATTTTTCTTTTTGTTTTTGGTATTTAGTATTTTATCTTGTTTAATAGGTATGGCTTGTTATTCTCACACATCCTTGTTCACATCCAGCAGAGGAAGGTGTTTTTCTAGTGTGAATTGTAAGAATGTTTTTGTTGTTCCTGGTGGTAAATTGGAAAATTTATGCCAGTTGGCGATTTCGGTATTGAAGAGTGACCTGCGTAATAAAATTATATATTTTGTTGCTGGTATTCCGGACATATGTATTTTAACAAGGAAAAAAGATCGATCTTGCGTCTATGAGGAGTCATGGTTAGATAAAGAGGTGGATCAAGTTTCTAAAATGAAAAGTTGTATTCTGAGTGTTGAACACGAGACTTAGAAATTAGGTGTTTGAGAATGAATATCAGGATATGCAAGAAAAGTTGCATGAAACTTCGCGTAAAATAAATAAATTTATAACTGAACTTAATCATAGAAATAAAATGATCACACCTTTTCTACACACATATGTTCAGAAGAAATATAAAGGTGTGAGAAAATCAAGTATATGTTTTCTAAACTAACAGATGGAATACATCCGACAGAAGAGCTCTGTAAATCTTGGGTTATACGTATGGAAAAGGTTATTTCTGGAAATGAGAGGAATTTGTTCCTTTCGAATTAAGAAAGGAATAAGTTGATGACACTTGTGAGGATAAACAGTTATATTTACTGTTGTTTATTTCAACGCACACTTTTTATATATTTTTATTTTTAATGTCTGGATTTAGTAATTTTACCCATTTATTGAATTTCCATCATTCTAGGTGGTAGAGTGGCACTTGTCGCATACTAACAAAAGTATGGTGGATCTTCATACCATTTCACTGTTAATATTTTTATTATATTCTTTCCCTGGGTACCTAGAACAGGAACTTGTTATATTAGTTTACTATGAGTATGTTCAGAACTTGTCATTTTCACTGTTCATTCACCCTTATGTTTCCTTTTGGGCAACATAGATATTTTAGTTCAGGTAAGTGAAAACTAGGGGACGAATTTTTCCCCGTAGGCCTGGAATGTGTCTCCGTATATTTCTGAACAACTAAAGCATATATAATTTTTGGTGAGTATTTGAAATTCCTGTGTGGACATCATTTAATTATTCATTCATTCATCATTCATTCATTCATTGACAGATATTTTTGAGACGGACTACTTTTCCTGCCTGAATATCTTGCATACTTTCCCGCCACTTTTTCTGTCGTTCACATTTAAACACCGCACCCGTCTTTTTCTGGTTATTCACACTTGGACACTGTCAGTCACGACATTGGGGATGGATAACTTTTTCCCTATTTTTCAGGTAGGCCTATTTCATTTTTACTTTACCAATAATTTGTCCCGTATTCAGATTCAAATAATTTTCATGAATATATTGTGAAGGGAAACATTTAGTATAAAAATGTTTATAATGTATTTTTCTGTGTGAATAAAAGTTGGTGATCCATTATGTTTGTGTTAGTCACGCCATTCGAATTTTGTACGCCTTGGCGGCCTTTAATCCTGTGACATCCATTACTGAAAATATCTTCTCTAAATGTGCATTAATGTATCAAAATTGGTATTTTTCCTGTAATCATACTATCAATGTCAATATGTTAATCGCATTATTTGGCTTGTTAAATTCTGCGAAAATTACGTATTCTAAATATGTATGGATATTCCAACAGAATAATATTTTATCGAGTATGCACTCCTAGTTTTAATTCCTCCCTCTACTTTGTATTTATGTCAGCCAGTTGTCAGAAACACGTAGTATGCTTCAGATGACCAAGACGTAAAGGATCATAAATATAGCGTGTAGTGTAATTGGAGAATAAAACTAATCGAGTTGTTATAGAGAATGCTTTTCCGTGTCTATAATTGTCTGGAAACTGATTCCAGACAAATATCTGTTCATTTCCTGTCCTCTCTTAAATGAACTCGTGATCAATTCTATATGACATCATTATGATGTTTATAGAACTGACACCAGAGGTTGTGGTTAGGACGTATATTTGTTGGCCAAATGCTTATCCATATTGCTCTGGATGTACTAAACAGAGAAAAAGTATCACAAGCCCAAATCAGAGCTAAAAAGACTCATTGGTGTTCGGTCGAAATAAATAAATAACAATAAAAAAAGAGTCAAGATTAAAAATAAACGTAAAAAAAACCAGGTTCGGTGCATATTTTCTATAAAAGCTACAAATGTAGTTTTTTGCACTTTTTTGACTTTTTACTATCGGAGTATGTCCATTAAGGAAAACAACCTCTAACCTTTGTTATTAAGCAAAAAAGGGTTATTTAACGAAAACGAATCAATACACTTGTGACCAATTCAGTGGTTAGTCAAAACGCTTTGACATGCAGAGTTTGAATGCCAATAAGAGATTATTGTTTAGTAACGATACTTTTAGTATAACATTGTGACACACCATTGAAAAACAAATCTACTTTTTGTTCATTTATCATTAGGTTTTTTTAATCACATTGTGAACCTTTTGAAGAAAATGAGGAAAAATATATATTATGTATCTATTATGACGTAGAAAAAAATAGTAAAATTATAAAGCGTAATTACTGATTTTATATTTTGTTTTTCCCTTTTTTAAAGCAATGACATTATCTAAAACATTTAGTTCGAGTTATTTCTGTTCCTAAAGCTGTCCGTCATTGACATCAAACACGTACAAAATTCTACATGCTTAAAAAGCTGAATATTCTGTTGTACTTTGTTTTAGACGCCCATCATAATAGCAAAGCTTCTATTTATATTAAAAACAGTTCAAAATAATTTCCATATGCAACTTCAGCTTTTTTTTAAAACTTAGATTGCAATCCGGATGGCCTTTTATTCAAAGTATACTATGAAAAGCAGATTTTTTTTTTCAAATTCATGGTTCGTTTCGGAATCAACCAAGGTCAGCCTAATTCCAAAATGCTGCGCTCATGACGATAACGCATGCCTTCTGGAGGGTTTTAGGAATCTTGAACATTTGAAGCAAATAAAACTACTTCTGTATCGCCGAGTGATAATGATCGTTTCCAGATTGTACTAACAAAGTTCATCACCAGAAAATGATGAATCAGTGACTTTAAACATCCACCAATGATGGCAATTTAGAAACTTTAAGCAAAATAAAATTTCCATGCCTGAAATTACATTCGGGTTCCGCATTCCCAAAATAGCGTCACCCGAATTTCCCCATACTTCTGCACTATGGAGGTCACGCATGTCCTCTCGCGATATTAGAGACTATATAGTAATTTCAATCCACTGAGGTGAACTGTAACAAGACGTATATATTTTTGAATCGACTATTCTTTCTCTGATACATATTTAAATGCATATGCGGAATAATGTCGAATTAAAAATCAATGTTATATTTAAACATCATAATGTGTTTGTCGATTGTCAGCTTTCAACAACAATAATTTTGTTCGAGGATATTTTACTGGGATTAAATAAACAGATTATGTTGTGAAAATAATGTCATATTTTACGATAGTCGTCTCGTAATACGTATATGCAGGAATTATACAAAATGTAAAAGAATACCATGCCTCGTTTTCTCTAGGTTGGATTTTATTCTTTTGTTCAAACTTTGTTTTTGACAGAAAATTGAAAACCAGATCTGATTTATTGAGCCAATCCATCTTCCTTGCGAAATTTTGGGAATGCAGATTTGAACTTTCGAATCTTACTGATTTATCATTATAACAGAAAAGAACCGATTTGCATTAGAATGTGAATAAACATTTCATTTAACCTATATATAAATGCAAAATCAATAATGAAAAATGGCACATCTTTGACCGTATGTTATATATTTAAACACCACACAGATAGGAATATCAAGAGGGAATTAACGCCAAGACCCAAAACAGCTTTGAATATTTTATCAATTTTATTCCTCGTGTCGGCGATCCCAGGAACGTCCCATGACAAAAGCAAAACCTTGTTTTTGGTTGTTGTACATTTTGACATTGGGTTTGCTCACCACTTTCACAGCAAAATGTAGAGTTTAAAATAATTTTCTTACAATTTTTTTCAGGCCTCAGGCAGCAGCGGGAATTGGGTTTTTGCTCTTGTTTTTGGGCCGTTTTATTCAAAACATAGCATACGATCAGACATCAAACATAAAATAAAGACCGAGTCTATAATGATATCAAGTATAAATTTCTTAGACAAAGTCTGAAAAGAATTACATGTTTTCTCAGTATTCAAGGGATAAAAAAGTAGCTTCCGCAAAATTCTGAGGCTTAAAGGGGTAAAAGCGGCTCCAGAGGAAAAAAAACCAACTGAAATAAAATATAAACTTCTAAAAATTTAAATTATGAAGAGATTAGTTCTTTTACATTTTGGATAAACAACATTGTAGTCCCGAGCATAAACCCTATCGATGTAACTGTTCTCACGCTCGATTCTTGGTTTTGTACGGGAGGAGTTTTTCAGTCTTTTTGTTTGTGTTTATACTGTTGTTGTCTTTTACATCTGGACAGTGATTTCTTTTCTAATTCATCGGTATTCTACTTTCGCCATTTACATACAGAGTAACATTTAAATGCTCGTTATACAAAAATACAATACATTACAAATTACGGTATTTATTCTCTGTATGAACATTTCTTTAACGGACATTTCTTAAATATTAGTAGCCAAAACTTCGAAAGCCATGCTAAATCGAAATATATGACATATGACGAAGAAAACGCTTAGGACCTAATTATTCTCAGAACATCTCAAAAATAAGATAATGCTTTAGTTTTAAAACAACTTTAAGCAATGATCAATTAAAAAAAAAAGAATTTTTTAAGTGGATTTAATTTCGAAATTCCGCAAAGTTATTGTTTTAAACTGTTTATGTCATCGATACACAAAATAGTATCAATTTTGTCTGGTATATCGTTAAGGGGTTATTGGTGAATTGAAGAATATTCTCCTTCAGAATATCAGCTAGACACACAAACTTACTGCAAAAATGTATGCTTGGATATATTAAAACAAGTATAAAGGTAACAGCCTTATTAAATTTTCTTAAAGTACTTGTACCAGTAGCTTTTACATAGTGACGCGAACTTAAATGATCGGGACTGATCGATAGCGAAGTCTGACTGATCAGTGACGGATCGGAGCTTGCATCCATATTTGACGAATATAAAATAAAAACCTTTTTAACGGATGCAGCCGTTATTGACGAGTCCTGTCCGTTATTGTCGCGTCGTAGCCGTCATTGCCTTGATAACAGTTAATCGAGCTATCATTCATTTAATTAGATTGCACGGATTAACAATTCAATGATGAATTTATATACTTTTGAAAATCCTACATGAAAAGAAATTATAAATGGTTATATGATACAAATTATACAAAATACGACTGTTTGTATTGATTTATATTTCATATAGAACGTATTCTTAATGAAAAAAAGATAGGAAATTATTTTATTAAGGTCTGTGATATATAGATTAAAACTAAGAATAATTAATTGATAATATTAGTGCGGTATCATTTTTTTTAATTGTTATTAATTTGAACGAATTCAACAATGAATACAATTAAAAGTAACACAATAGGAACTCTTAAACTTATGTAAAGTGCGTGTAAACTATTTCACGGTTTATTTGGCCGATGTATACCGTACTAAGTAAAAAAAATAGTTCTTAGCTGAATTTATGGTAAAGATTGAAACCCCTACCCCCAAGAAAAACATTTAAAATGATATAAAAAGTAAAATGAAAGTGCAAATAAATAAACTTAAGGTCTATATACTGATAATGCATTTAAAAACCGCACATACAAGGCTGTAATTAAAGAATCCGTATCGCCATCTTGTTTGTTTATACTAATGAAATGAAACTAACGATTCATAATCATATAAACAAATGTTGTGACGTAAAATAATCAATGTCAATTACGGATAGGATCAGTCAATTACGAATAGGATCCGTCAACGTTTTCTATCTGTATTTTACTTGACGTTTCTGACGGATTGTTGACTTGCCCATAGCTGTTTTTGACGGATCGATGACGGCTGTATGATCACTAAATTAGTAAAGGCTACTGGTACAGGGAATGTATACTCGTATGAAGCAATTTATTGACTTTTTTCTACAAAGTTGTCAATGTAGGCTACTTTAAGACTTTTGACTGTGTATTGACTCGTTCAGTGACAAAAGTGCAATCTGTCATTTTCTTTATAAACAGTGACCGTTGTATGGTAATAGTCCCACAAATCATAGTCTCTTACTTTATTAAAGAATAAGCTGTAAACGTATCGTATAAGACACTTGATCATGATCTTGAAATACATTTAACGATGCCCTTCAAATGCTTAATAAAGTCCAATTTTAATAACTTCAAGAAAATATGGAAGTTTTCAAAATTGGTCCATAGAATAATTAAATATTACATTTTTCTTCAGGATAATTTTAAAATGAACAAATGTGAACT
Organism: Lithophaga antillarum; assembly: GCA_028566495.1. Classification (NCBI taxonomy): domain Eukaryota; kingdom Metazoa; phylum Mollusca; class Bivalvia; order Mytilida; family Mytilidae; genus Lithophaga; species Lithophaga antillarum. The sequence continues at coordinate 8,094 of JAOXYI010354229.1, forward strand.
GTGTACATCTTTGTTCAAACTTGTTGTATTGACTATAGATTTGGTCACGAAAAACTGATCAAAAACTGCACAATTTTATTGAATTCAAACTGATATCAATAAAATGAAAAAAGCAACATTCAACAATAATAAAAATACTGGATAACAAATATATTCAAACGTCGAAGTATATCTATTAACCAACAGCAGAAAAACTGTCCAATCTGATAGAATTGTCAAGTGACTGTTCATGTTCATAGCTTATTACAGATAAACAGGTAAACAATTTTCCTTCGACAAAAGTTTCTTTTTAAGGAGACTAAACATCCCATTTTTTTGTTAAGTAACATTAGTGTTGTAGTACTTTTGATACTTAAGTTTTATAAATATTTTGCATGAAAGATGTTTGATTCCAATGAATTACTAATGTGATAATTTTTCATATTTACAAACATACTGAAGAAACATACTATCAAATAAAAGGCCAAACTTTTCAAATTGGAGAAAACTCAATTTTCAAACAAGGGAGGTAATCTGCCTATATGAAGTCTACCGAAAACCTTATTTTTTTGTCATTAATTGTAAATAAGCAGGGCAGGGATCTACCTTAATACGTAACATTTCACTTGTGCTAATGTCATTTTATGTGAGAGAGTATGAGGTCTTTTTGAAGTAAAGAGGACCTATAAACAGGCTTTTATTACGTGTTTCTTGTTTGATTTATTTTTGAAAGTCTATTTATCAAGACGAGAAGTGAGGGATTCCATTACAGGTTTAACCCCAACTACATTTTTGTGCCTATCCCAAGCCGGGACATAGATTTTCATGTTGTCTTTGTGTTTCTTTGTCTTGAGTATTGAGGTAATGGATTGGCCCTGTTGTCCTTTTTTGTTGTGATCATATTGGATTGCCGACTATCACTCTTTAGCTTTTCATTTTAGGAACTGTAAAAATGAATATACTGGTGATTCTACAATAAAACCGAACTTATTTTCATATAAGATTTTCAGAGATCATTTTTGGGTATTCTACTTTCAATCTGCATTGATTCTGTTTTTCACGAGGGAAATTTGGAATGAAAAAGGTCTTAATTTATAATAGATAATATATAATTCAAACTCGCCTACAATGAAAACGAATTATAGGATTGTACGCTTTATAACTAAAACTAAATTTGTCACTTCACAAATTATAGTCGATATCAAGAATGGATTAACGGGTACGTCATAGCTGGGTCTCAGCTTACCTTCATCATGAATGCACTATTCAGACACGATCAATTTAACATACTTTCAGCATGAGATCAACATGATGGGTGTTATTAATACGACAGGACATGCTTACTCCTTTGGACATTAGTGCATGTTGCAATTTTTTTAAATTGATTTCTCTGTGCTGTCTTGTCTTCCTCTGCATTTATGATTATTTTATCTAACCTCTTTTTATCTTGTGATTTCTTTCGTATTACCGGATCTATTTTTGTTTTTGACCAAATTCCTATTTAGATATAACAATATTGTGATCGCTGCAGTTTAGATTATTTTAAAGCATCTTGTAAAATTATTGTACATTTAAGTTTGCACTGATGTACAACCATGTGACACAATAAAACATAGAGGCATATACAATACAAGTTGTGATTCAGGTCAAATAAAAGGAACACCGGCGGGTCCAGGATTTCTGCTAAGATGGTACATGATTATTTTTGTTTTTTGTTTTTTGGTTTTTTTTTTGTTTTGAAAAAGATAAAAAAAAAAACATTTCCAGAAAATAAGGGAAGATGGACCGCACACAAAACAAAACATGAAAAAAAGCAAAAAGAAATAGTACTAATTATAATAATATAGAGAGCAAAGCTTATAAAGAACTTACAGCATCAATTAAATCAAAACACAGCAATCGTAATATTTAAACAGGACTTTCATAAACTTAACTCGCAAGGTATTAAACACTTTTACTATCAAATATTAGCTATGGTATTCCGAATGCTATTAAATACAACAAGAATGTGCTGCGATTTTGTCAGATTTTGCTCTTATGCTTTAATTTTTGTGATTGAGTAATATGCTTTGATTGAATCTGGTATATTATCTATCTATCTATCAAAATCA
>JAOXYI010354340.1:0-10183 GCA_028566495.1 Lithophaga antillarum
TAAAATGATGAGTGTATCATTGGATTTACACTTTTACTAATATACATATGCATATGTTAATTTTCAAAATAAGGAATCTTTAACTTTATATTCCAGATAAAATGAGAATTAAAGTAAATCTTACTAATTTGACTGTGTTATATTTTATTCCTCCATTACATGCAAGCATTTTTGCTCAGCATGTTTTTAAAAATGAATTGACTAGTTTGATTGGTCAGCTTAATTTAAGATGTTTTCTGATTACACAAAATTAATCAATTAAGGCACAATATATCATTTTAGCTATTCAAAATGTTACAAGTTTTTTCAGCGGATTTTTAGCGCCGCTAGAAGTCCAAGTTTTCTATCTAAATTTAGCGCAATTCTAGCGGAAAATTCTTACCTTGCTCTTCCGATAAAACTGCACTAAAACAGCGAAATTCTTGTGGAAAATTTGTTCTTACCTAGATTTTTCGCTAAAACTCCACTGTAAAATTAGTGGAATTTTAGTGGAGTTCTAGTGGACTTTAAGCAGGGCTGTTTTTTTATAGTGGAGATTTAGTGAAACTCTAGCGGTGATCAGGTTTTCCACTAAAACTATTTTTACATTAGAAACTTAGCGGAATTCTAGTGGAATTCTAACGCCGCTAGATTGAATAAGAACCGCTAAGCTTTGGTCTGGTAATCTACAGTGAAAAAAAGAAAAGAAATAGTTTTTTCTATATTACGTTTTAATTCGATTATTAGAATGTTGGACTTTTCACTTTTCTTTGGACACTGAGCTGTCTTGAATATTGCTTATCCCAAAAAATATTCAACGCAAAGTGAAGTCAAAAGTAAACAAAAATAATAAAAGTAAGGTAAATATAGTTAGAATTAACATGAGGAGAACTCCGTCAGTTAGACGAAGCCTCGGCTTTCAAACTTGCTACATAGAACTTACAAATTCGCTGAATCTGTTGGAGATATTGACGAAATATCGTACAGAACTTGTCCATTGAGCCCTTCATCAACATCGATTGCCTAGAAAAGGGATTATGAATAATATGTACATTTGTATAATGAAAATACTTTGTAGTGATTGTATTACAGTTTGTCACGTTATGCACTGTATTTGAACTGGAATAACGTCACGGTTATATGAGCATTTTTTCGGAAGAATTCAAATTTTCTTTCACTCATGATAAGTAACAACTTCTATATGTGTGAAAGGAAGTGATTACCGTATTGATGTACTTGACATCATTATCGTATCGGAGTTCATTTTTACTCTTTTATGTATTTGTGGTCATTTCTTTATTCTTTCTGTTGTAAGTTTCTTTTGTGTTTGTAGAATAACTTTGAACTTTATGATAAATAAATGATCACGAAATTAAAACTGTAAAACAATGGCCACGTTTAATTATTGTGAATTAGGAAAATTTTATGTCCATAAGATTAGGAGGAAAGAAAGTTTCATTGTGACACACATTTCTTTATTCAGACGTGCAATACAAGTCCGAATACAAATGTTATCTACATTTAGGTATACAAAAAATACAAATGGAGATATTTCGTTCAGCATTTGCATTAAAGTGACTTCCAGATGAACAGCTGTCCAAGATTTTTCTACATCTATTATTTTAGACTTGTAAGTTGTTTGGTTAAGTCTTGTATATATTTACACTTATATCCATTGTTTTTTTTTACTTTATTTTAATTTCATTTTAAGGTCTTATTGGTGGGCAACCAGTCATGAAATATGGTAAGTCCAAGACAGTCCCTAGTGTGTACTGAGACTTTGGTGGTCTCTTGAGTGTGACTTCGCGCCTGAGTGGGCGATCGCAAAAACGAAGGTGCACTCGAATCATGCATTCTGCCTTGCGCGACCAGGTTTACTATTTACATGCCGTAGGCCGACCGTTTTCACTGGGTCTTTGGTGTCCTCCACCAAAAGAAATGGTCGTCATGATATATGTATATCTCAAAAATTGCAGCGACATTAAGTCGGTTGGATCCGTCCAACATCAATCTGTGATTTGATGGTTGCAAACACTGAAATGCAATATAGTTGTCTCCTAAATCAACCTATTGGGTACAAAAACGATATTTAAACTAATGCCGACAAAGCCACAACTGGTCTATTTTTACTTCCCAGATGCATGGGAATCTGCAAATTACTAAAAGGAAGGTAAGATAATCTGACAAATACTGTCCTCACTTTGTTTGACAAAGAGAAATGAATACAACAGATCCCTGGAAATATTTGAGTAGTGCAGATAATTTTGGATTACTTACAGTAACAGTTCCTACATCTGAACCCGGGAACTTGTTTTCTGCTACACTGAAACTATACAAAACACTACCAAACACTGGTGTATTGTCGTTGATATCTGTCACAGTTATCTGTAAAACTGCTGTATCAAACTGAAAAATAACAACCATAGTAATGGAATTTTTTTTTGAAGTAATACCAGTACCGTGCCAGTCAACTCATTTGCGTTATCATAAATTGGTTATACACGAAGAATGTGACAATACTTGAACTTTTAGACTGAATTTTCATAGTAAGTAATAAAGGCGTTTTATCAGAGTTAGAGATGGAAATGGTAGCAATGCATGTACATGCAGTTTATTTTGAACTCTAGCTGATAAGGCATCGAATAATGTTGTTATTATTTGGTAGATTATGATAAACAACTGAACTTAAAAGTCTTGACTTACCTATCGACGTAAAACGGACAAAGAAGTTACAAAAAGTGGCAGAAACAAATTTTCAACACTACAGTGTTCCTACTATGTAGTGGCTGCCTTAAGTGCATAAAAGTGCTAGTTTTGCTTTATGTCAGCTTCTAGTAAATGCATTACTACTGAATTTTTGGCTTTATTGTCAAGAACGTTTTTTACTTTTAAGGAAACAGTAGTAAACTATTGTTATAAGGCTTAAAACAGTGGCATAAATTACTGTTATAGTGTTAAAAATATAACTGACATTTCATACTTTATGGTATTGATTGAAAAATTATAGTCGATAATAATTACAATTTTTGTATACACTTCCACAAAAATTTTTCGAAGCAAAATTTGGAACCCCTTGTTAAGCTAGAGTATTCGTAAATCAAAGCCACCACGCGGATTCCTCGAAACGTCGGTAGTTCGTTGGTAACAGTACGAGAGTTACTTCCCTTGGAGCAAAGACAAATTTCGGAGCAAAAACGGGCGTTTTCAGTGTCGTCTAGAGCTTTCGGTAATACAGGACTACGAGTAAATTTACCATATAACTGTATTACACTGAAATTATAAAAACTATAATTTGTTTTCAACCATTTGAAAACCATGAATCATAAATAATGTTAAACAAAATATGAGAAGAAATTGCACTGAAATATATATTTAGTAGTGAGAAAATTTCATCAAAAAAGGACTAGCATTTTTTCGATAAAATCGGTTGTACATGTATATAAACTGTAGAAAGAATATCACAAATAGTTACTGTAATTGATGAACTATGGATAGCTTTCGGGGTAAAATTATCAAAATTTGCAGACTTCCATCGTAAGACATTTTAATTCTATAACAATATGCATGTAACGATCAAAGCTTACAGAGGTTTTCAGTGTGGTACCCTCTTTCAGTAATCACGCTAATAATTTTAACCTATCCCATTTTTACGAAATTTTACATTTTAAGGAAAAGACTCCGAATTCACGGCCATACATGTGTACTTTTATCTTTTGACCATGTCACACTGGTCTTTCCCGGATAAATTCGTGTCTCGTTTAGACACCGCTTAGACCAGTTTACAAAGACCTTGCATACTATTGCATAATTCAATTTCATTAGAGAGTAGTTTATTTTTTTTTAATCTCACATGGCACACATTGCAGACGATTCTTACTCTGAGGTAAACTTCGACGTTTGCAAGTAATCGAACGAGTTTATCGCAATTGAACGTGGTTGAAATTTGCCAAATTTTCAAGGTCTACGCTAACTTTGGCGACTTCGACAAAGCCTGGTAATCAAGTAATTATTTGGTATTAAGAGTTTTCTTTTTTCTCTGAGATTAAAATATCAATTTTTTAAAAAAATCTTGGGTTCGGGTATTTACAAAATGCCTACTTGGTGGAATTTTTGAGCATTTTCAGCCATTTCTCCCGTAAAATCTATGTTAAAACAGTGATTTAGCAGATAAGCTTAAATTTGCTATACAGCTGGTGACCTATATTTTGGTTTTGCATATATTGCTGTCTTTTATAAATATCTAATCGCATACAAAATTAAAAAAAAAATTAAGAGGGGTCATTAACGAAAACTATACCTTAATTGAAACTTCAAAACTGAGGTTTGGAATTCATTTGTTGGAATCCTTTTAAGCTTTCTTTAGTTTTAGTTATCAGAAATACAAACAAATTCTTTGATTTGCAGAGTGAGACAATATTTTAGGTTTGTTATAGTTATATATTTTTATATTATTATGAATTGTTTTCTATGAAATAGGAAACAAAAATTAAATGAATCTTTCAACAACAGCAGATATCTCCCCAGGCAATCCCGGGTTTTTTCAAATATTAAATGTACAAATAAATTGTTTGTAAAAGCAGTAACAGAAGTTGGACAGAAATTTAGTGGAAAAGGAATTTTAAATCTTTTTGCCAAAAAAAGATAAAATTAACTTTTTATATATGCGGTATTATCTTGAAAACTGTTAGCAAAACGACTTAATTAGCGGGAGAAACTTTCACATGAGCTCCAATCTATACAAAGGATACTCTCCTGCCATTATTTTTATCCGGGTTGGACATGGTGGAAATTAAATAAAACAACATACACATGTATGTATACACCACTGTAGTAAGATTAAATAAATAATACTTACTAGTCCTGTGTTGTCGATCACTCTTAAAGTTAAATTGTATGATGAAGTTTTTTCTTTGTCTAACAGTCTTGCCGGTGAAACGACTCCACTGAAATGACAAATACATACTGTAAGGATAGCAGAAATTTGCTTTCATCAATATTTTATACAACATTACAAAATATAATATGAGATCTATTTATGATACTCATGCTCTATACGACAAACTGATAAATGTTGAATGTTAAAACATCTACATGAACAAGTGAATATCACTTAATTTTTTGCATTTTTGGGTGACAATTTCTAAATATAGAAAGTGCTTAGAAGGCAATATTTTAGGCTCAAAACATTTACATGTAAAATACATGTGAGATATCGTCTGGCAAACTGAAAACCATTAATTTTTTAAAAAAACATCTGCATGTGTCAGTCAGTTTCATTTATGTTTTTGCAATTTCTAGCGAAAAATCTGAAATACCAAAAGTACTTAAAAAACTTTATTTTCGTTTTAAACGAAACTTGAAAGTTTGTAATTGTTGAATATGAAAAACCCGCAACTGTACTAACAGCTAAACAAATTGATAGTTTATATTTAAAGTACTTACATTTGCAAGGAAATATCTTGTGGTAAAATGATTTTAACTAACTCCTGTAAAACGGTATTTTGTAATAATATTACCATTTCGAATAAAATTTTAGCTTTTATTTTAAATATTAATGCATAATTAGTAATATTGAACTGTTGAACCTTAAACAGGAAAGGGAAAAACACGTTGAAAAAAAATTGATACGTAAGGTCAACAGAAAGTATTACTTTACATCTGTCCTGCAAGATGACGTCAATGACATTATTGGTTTTTTTTAAAAGTCAATGGCAATAGAAACTTTTGGGAAAGCAAAAAATTCGAAAAAGCGAAAATGAAAAGAAAATTTAAAACCGTGCTTTAATCAAAACTCTTCCGAGAGCAGAAAAAATTCATAAAGTTCGAAAAAGATGTAGCGTTATTAAAAATCTTGAAAAAATCTTTGAAAGCTTCTAGCAAAGATTACCAAACTGTTCTAAACAAAGCGTATCACACATATCAACAATATATTGGCAGTAAGTTTAAAAAGACTTCAAAAGGGGACACTAAAGACTTTATTAATAGAATTGGATCGGAGAGAAATACAGGCAATCCCTTTATTAATAAAATTGGATCGGAGAGAAAAACAGGCAAACCTGAAATATCGTTTGAAAAAAATGGGAAAAAATAGCGGTTTTGATAAAGAGTTGAATGAATACATAAAGAATACTGTTGCTGATCTTATGCAAATGTATATATATAAATGTACTATTGTTTAATTTTAATTTGATATTAGATACTAATACCCGAACTATGGTCATTTGGTATAATGATTACTATATACAACAATGTTCAGTGTCAGATCCTGAAAACTACAGGGGTATAACACTGAATTCTAGCTCAGGAAATCTTTTTCTTTCTATACTTAATAACAGGCTAACTAAATTCTCAGATGAGATCGATCTTTTGTCAGAATCTAAAACCGGATTTCGAAAAGGTTCTAGTACTGTCGACAACATCTTTGTATTACATGCTTTGATAACTATTTATTTTCCTTTAGGCAAAGAATTATTGTGTACGTTCGTAGATTTTAAGAGGGCTTCGATACAGTGTGGAGGATAGGGTTATGGCAGAAGTTACAAGAGGCAAATATCAAGAGCAAAATTTCTGTAGTCATTATAATATGTACCGAAATATTAAGTCCTGTGTTAAAAAAGGTCAAGAATGTTTCACCTTTTAACGGTAAGATTGGAGTTAGACAGGGGGCAATTTATCACCCTTTCTATTTTCACTATTTCTGTATGATTTGGTGAAATTTTTTTCTGTAGTTGAGAGCTATATCGTGATAGATTGAAATTACAGTTAAAAATAGTAAAAACAAAAATTACTGTTTTCAGAAAAAGAAACGAAAACACAATTTAATGTTTAATCTATACAGCAAAACTTTAGAAATATTAGATTCGTTTTTGTATCTTGGTATTACTTTTAATTGCAATGGAAATTTTAATTTCTGCACAGCTCGAAATAAATTGGTTGATCAAGCACAAAAAGCTATATTTGCTCTTCATACTAAAATTAGAAGTGTTTCATTACCAATTTATATTCAGTTAAAGCTGTTTGATCTTTTGATTGTAGGTATATTATTATACTCAACAGAATTATGATTATTTTGAAAACAAGCAAAATATTGAAAAACTGCACCTTCAGTTTATTTAAAGCGAATTTTATATCTTCGTAATAGAGCCCCAAATTATATGATATACATATACGGGGAACTGGGAAATTTTCTTTGGATATTTCTATAAAGTTTACAATGATATCTTCGTGGTGTAATATTATGGACGGTAATAAATATCAAGTATTATGTTCAAGATCATGCAGAATCTTCATGCGAACAACCCTGATAAATTTAAACGGATTCATCTTTTTAGACGAAACAGGATTAAGTTATATATGGAACGATAAGCTGCCAGTCAATAAGATATGGTTAAAATCAATCGTTAAACAGAGACTGAATGATCAGTTTATCCCAAACTGGTTTTCACAAATACATAATTCATCAAGGGGGGAATTGTATTCTAGTTTAAAGCGAATTCTGATTGGAAAATTATCTTTTGAAAATGTCATCAGAGGATAGATCTTATATTAGTAAACTCTGATGAGGTAGGGATTCCGCGAGAAGAGAGAATTTGACTAGACGTATTGTTGGATCTAATTGGAACATGAAACGCAAAGCTGACTGGTATATCAGTGTTGAAATCACATCTTAGTAATAAAATGAACTTTACTCTCCTAAAAAACTCCACCAAGATGTTCGATTAAATCTTTAAACGCATTGTGTATACAGATTCACGCTGTTAACGATGTATATAAAGAAGCATGTTTAGGGGAAAAAATATTCTTCTTTAAACAAAGAAGCTACATATACGTCTAATTTCATTGGTTTCATGGTTTATATAATAAATAAATCATTACAAGTCTATTCCATTGTACATTACAAAAATATCAAAGAAAAAAGATTAATTAGTCATGAATTTTAAGTTTCATATAGTTTCAGACGTACCTATTCGGATCCACTGTGAAATCTCCGTTATTGTCTGTCATGATTGCATATATTAAAGGTGACCCTTCGGGATCTGTGGCCTGAATAAATAGAAAAATGTAATAATATGGGTTCTTCTACGTGTTGTATGTAGATTTTATAGGGGATATGAAAGAAAATTTCATTTACAGTCACAAATATTTATCATTTCATTATAATTTTCAGTAATTCAATGCTATAAAGGAATTCGAAGCATCTGATGTCGCTTCCAGTTCTTATGGAAGTTCATATTGTTCTAACTTTAGTTTTCAGTGTTGTGTCTGCTTTTTGCTTTCACGTTTGGGTTGTGTCTAATTCTTTGTCGGTAATGTTCTTGTCTGGTTCTCTGGATATACGAGATTTCCAACACTTACTTCGGTAATCTTCTCATTCTATTCGTATTGTTGTACATGTATATAGACAAACATACCTTAAATGTTCTTACAATGTACACTTTCATTTCGTCCTTTTCAAAATTTTACATTAAAATCACAGATGAAATAATTTACATATATTGCATCTCAGCAACAACGGTAACATAGTTTACCATGTTTGAGTTTGTCAAATGACTTTACAATGTAACAAAACTTACTGGTATTGTAAATACTGATGTACCGATTGGGGTATCTTCACTTAGTGACAGTTGGTAGACAGAAGCAGGTATTATTGGCGGTCTTGTTTCTGTTCCTGTAATATCCACCTCTACAGCAACTACAGAACTCCTGTAACAAAAAGTTCCCTTTCACAGTAACTGCAGTTACTGTACTGCATTTTGAGATGGATGCCAAACATGTCATGTAAACAATGAAGTAAATAAATCCAAAATCACCAACTGAGCTACAAATACACATGTATATTCCCACATGTCAAACATTGAACGCTAATGACAATAAGCGTCATCTAATAAAGTCAACTAAATTTTGTCGACAAATCTTTTAACGTGAATACAGAAGAACCGAATAGGAACGGTCCGTACAAAAAAACCACCTATCAGCAATTTTTCAGCTATATTGTGGCATTTATTTTTGGGGAGCGGGAAGGAAGCCGGAGTACCTGGTGATAACCTCGACCTCCGGCAGGACAACTGCGAATCCTTGTAAATTAAGGTTGGAGTCCAGCACACTTTGCCACGATCAAGGCTCAAACTCACAACCCCATTGTTGATACGCCGGTGATCAACAGTATATGACTTAACTACCTATACCACTCGGTATGCGAGGCCCGCTGTTAGCGGAAATGAACATTGATAAACCAGGATAACTGAATGCACAATGTCTGTATCTGGGTATACATGTACTTGGAGATAATCCAGATATTGCTCTGTCCGGTAAAAGATTCTGCACTAATGTGGCACAGTAAAATTCTGACGTGATAAGATAAATAAAACCATCGAACTGACTCTGATTATTCCATATTTCAAGTTGAAAAATCTTTCATCGATTTTAGAACGAAATTGAAGGGCTGTAAGCTTTTGGCTTACAAATACCCCCCGTTCTTAAGCATTCAGTTGAGAAATTCGATCACACCTCACAACTCATTAATATTATCCATAAACCCACATATTAAATCATTGCCGTATATACTTGCTGAGAAATCTGTTACGGAAAATGTCCTTTACAATATAAAGTACAAATAAGTAAACAGGAAGTGGTCGAGCGACAGGTCTGAAATTCGATCACACCTTACAACTCACCAATATCATGCTTAAATATAAATATTCAATCACTGCAATATTTAGTTGCCAAGAAATAAGTGGACAGGTACGAAAGGCCAGAAGGATCATTCGAGATTCGATATTCGAATTTCGAAATTCGAGATTCAACATCCAAATAAACCCAGAAAGCCCAGAAGGATCATGTGAGTTGCGAAATTCAAGATTCAAGATTTGAAATTCGAGATTCGAGATTCAACCAATCACAGGATAGCTTATAAAAATTGAACTTCATCAGAACATACCCATTTTAATTTCAAACAACGGGTAACGTATCCTTAGTTTAGGCTTACCCGAATGACGTCTAATTTTAAACCACATTGTTCAAAGGGATCTATGGCTCAGTGGTTAGAACGTCGGCTTCGTAACAGATTGTATTTTTAACACGGGTTCGAATCCTGTTAGAACCATTATATTGTTTTTTCTCTTTTTTGCCATTATATATTGTTTCTTTATTTTAATCCAAGGACGAAATTATTAGAAATGATAAGAAAAATAAAAATAATAAGGAA
>JAOXYI010354450.1:0-10183 GCA_028566495.1 Lithophaga antillarum
TCAATTCAAATACTAACCTGAAGCCACTAGGAAACCAGGTGAGCGATACAGGCTCACTCAGGTGAGCCTCTAGTTCTGTTAGTTTTCCTGATTATACACTGTAGTTGATACACCCTGGTTAAGTGGGAGTTGTTTTGGTGTATCCATTATTCTGTTAGTTTACCTTGGTTATTCACTGTAGTTGACACACCCTGATTAAGTGGGAGTTGTGTTGGTCTATCCATTATTCTGTTAGTCTACTTTGGCTATTGACTATGTTGACCCAGTTTACTTTGGTTATTGACTATGTTGACACACCCTGATTAATTGGGGGTATGTTGGCCTATCCATTATTCTGTCCCTTTGCTTTGGTTATTGACTGTGTTGACACACAGTGATTAATTGGGGGTATGTCAGTCTACCCATTATTCTGTTAGTTTGCTTCCGTTATTGGCTGTAGTTGACACACCATGATTAAGTAGGGGTATGTCAGTCTATCCATTATTCTGTCACTTTGCTTTGGTTATTGACTGTAGTTGATACATTATGATTCAGTGGAAGTATGTCAGTCTATCCATTAATCTGTTAGTTTAGTTTGGTTATTGACTGTAGTTGACAAGCCCTGATTAAGTGAGGGTATGTCAGTCTGTCCATTATTCTGTTAGTTTATTTTGGTTATTGATACAGTCTGATTAAGTGGGGAGAGGTATGTCAGTGTATTCTTAATTCTGTTATTTTTTTCACTCTAGATTCTAGTTACTGATTGTCAAACCCTTGTTAAATGGATGTATGTCACCCTCATACATGTACCTGTGATATTTCTCAGAGCTCAGAGAGTGAGATTCATCTCAATTCAGAGTGAGATTTAGTGATTTGGAGCGAGATTTTTTTATCGACATATTGATCAACATCTTATTGGTGTACCTGTTTGTTTTTGTTTTGTCTGCCCTTTCTTTCGCCAAACTGCTTCAGAAAAGTTCTGTAATTTAAAAACAATTCCCAAAATATGAATACATATGAAGAATAGCTTTTGTTATCGTCAAATTCAAGTCCCCTTATTTTCATCTGTATGGAACTGCAATAATGTAGTTTTACCTTTATGTACTAGGAATTATTGAAAAGACAATTTCACAACTTACCTAAATATGATTATGCTCAGTTGGCCTTATTGATATACATAGAATACAGAATATATATATTATATGAATAGCATTTACTTAGAAGAGTATATAAAGGGAAAAATAAATGCAATGTTCATATTAAAACATAATCAAACCCTGTTTTTATTTGTGTGAATAACTAAAAGCATATTAAGATCAATATTTTATTATTATATATTTCCAAATTTATAAAATAAAATTTTGACTTCAAGAAACTTAAGAAATGTTTTTTCACCAAGGGAAGTAAGTCTGGTACACTGTAAATGTGATGACTAGTTGAATTATTTTATTCAACAAATTCAACTGTTCTGCATCGAATAGAAATGATAAGGGTTTAAGTTTAAAGAAATTGGGATGTTACTTGATAAAAACCAACAACATCGTAGTTAATTGCCAAATAAACAAAGGGAAGTGTGTCAATACCTGTAATTAGACAACTGTAATCTTTGTGAAGCTTTATATCAACAATATCTCAGTCAAGTTCAAAACCCAGAATTTTTTAACAAGAATCATCAGAGTTATGTCCCCGAAGATGTGAAAAAACTGTAAAATTATTGTTTAGTGCACTACCTTTTTTATTCCTCAACAGATCCAAACCAAATTTCTACTGAAGCTTTATATTAACAAATCTCAGTCAAGTTCAAAAACCGGAATTTTCAGACAAGGGTTATCAGAGTTATGTCCTCTGAAGATGTAAACAACTGTAAAGCTATCATTGTTAACACACTAGCAATTTCATTTCTCAACAGATACTTACCAAAATCGTCTTGGATATTGAATTTCAGACTAATATAGTTTAAGAAAAGATGCAACTTGGCTTATACTTCTATGATGCTTTCACAATTGTGTTAGTTTACTTTGGTTATAGACTGTAGTTGACACATGCTTATTAAGTGGGAATATGTCAGTCTGTCCAATATTTTGTTGGTTTACTTTGGTTACTGACAGAAGTTGACAAGCCCCTGATTAAGTTGGGTGTGTCAGTATGTCAATTATTCTGTTAGTTTACTTGGTTATTGACTGTAATTGACACATCCTAATTAAGTGTATGTCAGTATATCCATTATTCTGTTAGGTTACTTTGGGTATTGACTGTAGTTGACACATGCTCATTAAGTATATCCATCTATTCAGTATTTTGTTAGTTTGGTTATTAGCCCTGATCAAGTAGGGGTATGTCAGGATATCCATTATTCTGTTAGTTTTCTTTGGTTGTTGACAGTAGATGACAAGTCCTGATTAAGTGGATATGTGTCAGTCTATCCGTTAATCTGTTGGTTTGCTTTGGTTATTGGCCATATTAACCGTAGATTACACATGCTTATTAATTGGGGGTATGTCAATCTATCCAGTATTTTGTTGGTCTACTTTGGTTATTGACTGTAGATGACACATGCTCATTAATTGGGGATATGTCAATCCATCCAATATTTTGTTAGTTTACTTTGGTAATTGACTATATTTGCCATATGCTCGTTAATTGGGCATATGTCAATCTATCCATTATTTTGTAAGTTTACTTTGGTTATTGACTGTACTTTACAAGCCCTGATTAAGTGGATATACATGTATGTCAGTCTATCCATTACTCTGTCAGTTTGCTTTGGTTTTTGAATGTAGATTACTCTAGATTACACCATGAATAAGTGGGAATATGTCAGTCTATCCATTATTTTGTTATATAACTTCTGGTATTGACAGTAGTTGACATGTACTAATTAAGCAGGGTATTTTGTTAGTTTACTTTGGTTATTAACTGTAGTCGATAAGCCCCAATTAAGTGAGCGTTTGTCAGACTATCCATTATTGATACATCCTGATTAAGTGGGGAGGGTATGTCAGTGTATCCTTTAATTATGTTATTTTTTTACTCTAGATTCTAGTTACTGACTGTCAAACCCTTGTTAAATGGATGTATGTCACCCTATCCATTATTCTGTTGATTTGCTATGACTGTTGACTATAATTAACACTACATGACACAATGGTCAATTTGGGTATGTCAGTACCGGTATATCCATTATTCTGTTGCTTTAGTTTGGTTGTTGACCGTAGTTGATACATCCTGATTAAGTGGGAAGGGATATGTCAGTCTATCCTTAATTCTGTTATTTCACTCTAGACTCTAGTTACTGATTGCCCAACTCTTTTTAAATGGATGTTTGCAATCATTGTTGACTGTAGTTGACACATGCTTATTAAGTGGGGATATGTCAATCTATCCAATATTTTGTTAGTTACTTTTGTTACTGACAGTAGTTGACAAGGCCTGATTAAGTGGATATACATTTGTATGTCAATCGATCCATTATTCTGTTGGTTTACTGTGGTTATTGACTGTAGATGACACGCCCTGATTAAGTGGATATGTGGCAGTCTATTCATTATATTCTGTTGGTTTGCTTTGGTTATTGACTTAGAACTGATTTTGACCAGTTCTTTGATTTTTTAACCAAGAATTAATTCTATGAACAGTTAAACTTCAATTGTTCAAACATGGGCCAGTTTAACACATTGGATGAAACAAATTATCTTCCACAGGGCCCGGGTAGCTGAGTTGTTAAGGTCGCTGACTCGTGACCATTAAGCCTAACACCACAGATTGTTGATAAATATAGTGAAATTAGTAGGTGATGTGGTATGTGGTCTATATAATAAAACAATTACAAAACAATGTACAGACATTAGAGGTGGTAGACATGGTGATGATATTAACCAGAAAATCCACTACATATTTTTATGTCATTGATGAGGGAAAATGGCAATTTAAGCATTTTCAAAATTCAACTATACAATGAAAGGATTTATGCACAAATATAGAGAAATATTGTCCTTTATGGAATAATACTGGTACTCGTAGGCTTGTGTATTATATTCTGCTCGGGACAATATTCCTCAATATAAGTTCAGTATTGATATGTTATTGTATAGCAACATATTTCCTGTAGAATGTAACCAAAAGTAAGCGTGCAATATTTTACAATACTGCACTAGCTCAATATTGCATCAAAATTATGACATCATCGATGAAGAAAATGATGTTTTTTAGTATTTTTAAAAGTGTTGCTACACAATAAAAGGGTTATTGCATGAATATTGGTGAATATTGTCCCTCACAAGCTCGTGCAATGTAAAATTCTGCTCTGGACAATATTCACCAATATTCGTGCAATAACCCTATATTAAAACACAGATTTTATCATCTTTGATAATAAGAAAGTATTTTGTTTTTCACCAGCCTGGTGAAAATAACAATCTTCCGTCAAGAACTCACATAAGGTTTGACTTGCCCTAACCTTTACTCTTGCATTTGCTCAAAGTCAGTTGCATACTCACAGCCCTATAGCAGTCTTCACAATAAACGTTTTTGCCCACAGGCCTGCACCATCTTTATGAGATCTTTTTTAATAGAAAATACTGGCCTGCAAGAGAAATTCTTGCAGGCCCGATGGTATTTTCACAGGCCTGGACTGTTGGGCCTGTGGCTAACCGTGAAGACGGCCCTAGAGGTGAAAGGCTAGTGATTAACTAACTGCTTGGATCACTCAGCCACCAAGACTCCAAGTACGTGACCAAAGACATCAAAGAAAACATGTTTTGGAATTATCAATCACAAAAATTCCTGGTAATAGTTATATACCAAAATCACCTGTTTAAATCTTTTCTTTTAAATTATGAAACTTATAGATTTTAAATAGATTTAATTATACTTTTGTTCTTTATTTGTGAAAAAAGTTTTTTGTTAGTTAACTGTCTCTTTTATACATGTATAACTAATATTTGTAATAGTATGTTTTTGTGTTTTGTTATTGAATGGACCATGGAACATAAACTTTAAGTCTGACAATCAGAAAGCTATACGATCGTAGCGATAGATTACCTGATAGTAAAAATATGTTTTTGTTGTTTTGTTTTTAAGGTGTGATTTTTTGGGTTCTTATTTATGTGGGTATTTGTAATCATTTTTGTTTATTATTTGTATATTTCTTGTGAAATCAAGCAGAAAATTCATAAGGAGGGAACTAATTATTCTGTTTGTCATTTTCAAAAATTATGGTTGTGTACAACCTTCATATTCATTGGGCTTTTAAATTTTGAAGTCAAAAGATATTCTGAAAAGATCATTTAATATTCATAGACAAATTTTTATTAATAATTTGATATCTACATTTTAATCAAGACAGTATTAAAAGCGGGTTAGCTATTGCATTGTTAATATTCAGATTGAACATGATCCTATAATCATAGCACGTTTACACTTGGAATTTAAATCAAATCTATGCTTTAGTCTGCCTTTGGTTGTGTATTGAAGGATTTATAATCATCTATTGATACACATAAATATTTTTGAATTGTAGTTAACTTTGTATTCAATAAAACATTAAAAGATTGCTGTCTAAACCAATTGGCCATTGTAATCTAAGGTATTAATAGGCACACTCTAATAATTGTGCTAAACCACTGTTTTTAAGTGTGTTGATGAATTATATGCATGTATGTCAGATACAGTTTTTGAAATCCGAGTAGTCAATTCATGAAGGGTTCCTTTTGTGTTTTGATAAATTGCTTGATGAGATGAATTGTAAACTGAATGATCCCTTTATATGAAAATGAATTGATTTGAATGACTTGAACGCATTTGCATAATCAGTTTTTATTGTATTTCCTTTGTGAAGGTTAAACTGAAACACAAATGTTTTTCACCCAAGCAAAACTACAGTGGTATGCATACCTTTTCAGTTCAGAAAATGGAACATTTCTCATGAAATAGCATATCTGTATTTCTTTGAGAATTAATATGGTGAAAGTGTTTTCAGATGCATACATGTACATACCGTCTCATTATTGATATATAGTGGTTCATTTGTTGTTGGGGGCCTCGGTGGCCAAGTGGTCTAGGTAGTAAGTCATATCAACTAGTAATCACCAGTGTGTCAACACTGGTTTATGAGTTTGAGCCTGGCATGGGGTGAGGTGTGCTCGACTCCAACCATAATTGACCAGGTTTGCCAGTTTTCCTGCTGAAGGTTGGGGGTTCTCACCGAATACTCCAAATTCCTCCCCCAATAAAAATTGGATGTCACGACATAGCTGAAGGTTGCTGAAACCCCATTCAGTCAATCAATCAGTCAATAATTTGTTGTCAGTGCTCTCTCTAACTTTCTGTTTTTGTTGGGCAATTCTTATGTTTTAGAACAGTGCTAATGAAGCCAGAATTGCCTATCAGGTTTGATTGTGGGGGTCCAGCCTCTACTGTTTTTGAAAACAAGGGACCCAAAAGAGTTAGTTTTTCAGAGTTGATAGAATTCGTTCTGCTATTTCAAAACAGATTCATATCCCTGACTTCTTACTTTCACCTCTGCCACACTAATGTCAACACCATGAGAGTTTTCTCTCTTGGCATACAAGTTCAACCCCCTTGATTATGCCATCATAGTGTCTATTACATATTTTAATGATGTAAGAAAAAGGTTCAAAGCGCAATGTGTCACAGTTGCTGTTACATTACAATTAATTAGGACCCCTGAGGGAACCCAGAGTATAGAAACAGAAGTAAGACCCAGTTTCTCCGACCCGTCTGTCAGATGGGGATGTAAATGATGGCCTCGTATGGTGGAAATGTCATGTTTCTTGCATGGTAAAGACCCCTCCAGCAGAGATTGTTAATAGTAGGCTTGTTGGGGGCCGCTGCTGAGGCTAAATTTTATGACCCCATCCATTATATCCCCTTTTACTTGTGGCAGTCAAAACTTCCATCCATAGGCGAAAGGCGAGACATAGGTATTGCTTTTCTGGTGACGGTGACGGTGGCGGTGGCGGCGACATCAACTATTGTTAAGTTTTTCTGATTGGGTCAGTAACTAGGAGAGGTAGGTCAATGATATTTGGTATATGCCTTTGTCCTGAGGTGTACATGTCAATCATGTACTGGGTACCGTTGTCATCTTTCCTTGACCTCATGTTCTTAGATTTATGATTCCCCATGCGATATGTGGAGGCAGGCGAGACATATTTGTGTGTTAACCCTTATTATACAATTTGCATTACGTTTTCCAGTAAATTACAACTTCCATGTATTTTTTAAAATTATATTTGTTTAATTTTCTACTTATACGTACAATAAATTACTTTGGTCAATTTAAAATTTTATCTTCCAACTTCTAATTTCTATTTCCTAATCTCATACTTTTACCTTTTAACTTCTATTTTCTTATTTGGAATTTCCAACCTTTTATTTTTTTTAAATAAAATAATATAAACGTCTAAATTTACAAGTTACAAATTTTGCTTGCTCGCGGACACACCATGTATAAATTTTGACGACAGATGCGATGTGTGTCTATGCCGGTTTTTAAACATGCTGACACGGATTGTTTAGAACAATGAACCTTGTATCTCCCACAATTCGATTTCAAGCAGCTTAATAAAATTTGTTCGTTTCGCAGTTCTTATCAGTGGAATAAAGCAGTGTATTGTGACAAAATTCATCATGAAATTATCAACATGAGAATATTTATAAAGGTTACTGTAAAATTCGATAAACACGTTGGGAAGGATTTCTGCAGCCAGAATTTATTGGAAGATGCAGAATTGCTTACAACATGAATAGCAAGCGAAAACATAATGTGTTACCACACGTTGACCCAGGACTTTTCCAAAGAGGGTTCCGGACATTAAATAGGAGGTTCCAGGCGTATTTCATCATTGTTCTCGAAATACTCTCCGATTTCTTTAATTCCTCTTTTTAATTTAGGGAAGGGGTGCAACAACAGCAACCAATCCCTCTGGACCCGTCAATGGCTACACACTGATAATAGGAGGAGATCTATCTAGGTAAAGGTGTATACAGACGTGCCAAAAATTTAGGTATACTTTTCGGGCTTAACATGGGTAGTCTGAAAAATTCGTGATACGTAGGCTCGTAAGACGGGAAAATTTTTACACTTTAAATACCAAAATCTCGCTAAATAGCCCCCAAAAAGTACCTATCGAAAGATACCCCCTCCCCCCCAAAAAATAAAAAAAATAAAATAAAACAAAATAAAATAAAAATACTAGTGTTTCACATAACACAAAAAAATACCAGCCAAATTTACTGAGATAGCCCAACAAAGAAATTGTACCCTAAAAAGCAGTACGCGCCTACTAGTTCGAATTATCAAACCCTTTTTACAACCGGTCTCTCACGGAACAAGTGTTGATGGAGGGGCTACGTTATTGCATGTACGCGCCTACGTGTCACAAAAACTCGAGAATACCAGTCACTCGGAATACATTTTGAACTACATATATAAAAGCTACATCACGAATTTTTAGAAAATCACAGCTACAGTAAATATTTATACAATGTTATATAAATGTAGCTCACATTATCCAGTTTTGCTGTAAACATCAATGTGGGTCCGGTTTTCAACGCCGAACAGAAAATTCCACGTAAGTATAGCCTCCCCCTCCCCCATAGTTCCCCTTTCTAGACGCGACTCCGAAAGGGTTAAAACAGTTCATCATGTTCATATGCCATAATAGAGCAAGCTAGTGTGATTCACACCGAAACGAATTGCGAGAATTTTACGCACTTATTTTCAAAGATCGTTTGTTGAGTCCGATAAATTAACATTTTTCCTCACTGTATACTTTCTAAATTCATTAAAGTTTTATTTTCGTAATCTTGATCTTTATTCATTTACAACTCACTAGAATGCTATCGCCTCAGTGGGTGAAACTTATAGATTAACAGCATTTTCCGAGATATTCTCGACTTTTAACATCATGTTTGACAAAGGAAATATACTGATCACTTCCATGAAAATTATGTAAAAGAAGCGAAGTGATTGATTTTGAATTTTACTCCAATTACAACACGTGCATTTGAATCGTAGCGCCGACGAGACGTGTTGATGGAGGGTCTACGTTATCGTGTCTACACCCCCGCATCCCTTTCCGCCGGGCTTGGATCTGGATTTCGAAAAAAAATCAATGAAGGATCTTACCCCAACAGCCTAGTGGGTCCAAGCACAACTTCTCACCTATTTCTATGGGAATTTTAAAACTTTTTGCCAGAATGAAGGGGTTTGAACCTTCTACGTGTTCTGATTCCCCCTCCCCCTTTTTAAGGACTACCGAAATTTTTTCTGCCTTCACGCAAAGCTGCTGTAAATCTTTTTAGAAGACCGATAAAAATACACATACTAATATTTGCAAAGTGAAATGGCGTGCGAAGTAATCGCCTGAAAATATAGTATTTGATATTTAAGCTATTAAAAAGTAGAGAATTATCTCCCATTGAATTTTTCTCATTTATAGTTTTGAGGTTTAAACAATTTTAAAAATATCAATTTGACCTATCAAGTTATAGAATTCACATTGAAATAAAAAATTGTGGTGATTTTTATCATATAATAAACAAGTATACATTAGCTATTGATATATTGATAAATATTTTACAGAAGTACACCTAATTTGCATTATATTGTCATAACTTATAGACTTTGCCAATGAAAATCAAACCGTAGTGTCCTTAATTTCGAGTTCACTTTTTTTCTGACCACATTCCATTCGCCACAATGGAAATTATGAAATTAAAATATAGTTCTTCCTAAATATATGCAATTGCCAAGCGAAATGTCCTTAATAGTAAATTAATATGCTATGATACAGATCTCAAGATCTATATCAGATCGAGCAACATTTTTCAAAGACTTTTACACATTTATGTTAATATCCGGGATGAGCCGCCATGCAGTGGTTCTTGAATTAAACAAATTTTTATTTGTTCAGTCAAGATAATCTAATCTGGGATAAGGCACAAGTTGTAACATCACTTATTTAAAGCCCTCTCCGTACTTTGTTTTATTTAATGTCGGGCTAAATGATGGCAGTATTTGTAAGATGACCTTTTCCGTTTTTAGCTCACCTGACCCGAAGGGTCATGTGAGCTATTGCCATCACTTGGCGTCCGGCGTCGTCCGTCCGTCCGTCCGTCCGTCGTTAGCTTTTCACATTTCAATCTTCTTCTCTGAAACCACTTTGCCAAATGGAACCAA
>JAOXYI010354561.1:0-10183 GCA_028566495.1 Lithophaga antillarum
GAAGTTAAAAGCAAAACTTGTGTTAAAAACCATTCTTTACTAGCTTAACAGTAATATAGTGATTACTAGTAATGGCTGTTAAAGGTTGCCAGCTAAATCTCTACAGGCTGTTTAACCGAAGGAGGCGAAAAAGTTACAGGCTGTCAAGCACCTTTTGATGCAAAAAATATAGGAAAAGTTTTAAAAAATAGGAATCAATGTTTTGAAATATAAGAAAATATAAGGAGTTATTTACTTGTAAATACTGTAATTAATTATTAGTGTTTAATATCGAACAGTATATGACCACACTTGAAACATGACTAAAATGAATAGAAAACAATATATAAGCATCATTATTCTCCAGTAAAATAAGAAGTATATGACATGCCTTTAGATTGCGCATGCACTCCGATATTTTTTTTCCAAATATACATGTTGAACTTTCAGGCAAGTGCAATCTGACAAAAACAGTTATTTAAGAACAAACAACTATTAGATAACATCTAAAATAATATTGCTGCATGTTTTCAGTTCAGTTATATGGGTCTGACTACCAGTATTTTATAAAATTATGGAAAAAAAACAGATATTGAAGGTACATGTAAATACAGCCAATGGACAAAAAGTGACTTTGTTTTTCCATATCTAAAATGTTTATCCATATTCAAATGCACTAAAATGGACCAAATTACTTGACCAAAAAGATGAATACAGCAGCTGCATTTTCCTTGACTGTCTTATTTTGAAAACCATTTTTCTGGCTAATTTAATGTTCAAAATAAAGATTTACACTGGTATCCAGAATAAAAGAACTTACACTACAACTTTTTTTGGTCAAATAAAGGAAAATATAGGAATATTGACCCAAAAATAAAAAATATAGGAAGGGCTGAAAAAATAGGAAAATATAGGAGATTTGACAGCCTGTAGTTACCGGGATATTTAACAAAGGATGGATAAACACCTTCTACCAAGGGTTTGTATATGTATATCATTTTTAAAAAGGTGGCTGGTTTAGGTAATCAAAGTGCTAAATAGTTTGAGAAAAAAAAATCTGACTTGTTAATGGCACAATATATGAAAATAAGATATATGTAGTACTTAACCAAAACAGACATAAATCAAAGCATTACCTTTACTACAACCAATGTTGATTTTAACTTTTGTTTTGTAACAAAATAAAATCAAGAGTTTGACTCAAATATCTGCTAAAATTAAATTATACACATAATATTGCATATTTATGGGCCTGATATTATCATGTTCATGATTTTTAAAAAAATGGGTATTGGTGTTAGGAGGTAGCTGTCTCCCCCTCTTCTACATAATTTCCAGGCCTGGAGGGCCTCAAGCATTCGCCAGTTATTAGATTAGAAGTGGCATATTTTATAATCGCACCACTCTTAAGCCTACATATAACGTATAAAGTTAATATGACAATTACTAATTCTTAAATATAAATATTACCTTATTTATATGCACTAGATGTATATCTCAATTCCTGTCAGGACTCAGTGTTAATGCCAAAAAAATAAGTTGCAAATGAAAAAAAATCTGGGGACAGACAACATGACATTGAAATAACACTTCAATATCAGTTTGGGGCTTTGGTAACTGAGTGGTTAAGGTCGCTGACTTATGGCCACTAGTCAAAGGTTCGAGTCCCGCTCGCCATGTTTCGGGTACCAACGTTTCTAGACGCCTACTCAAGGTCGAGTTCCGCCGGCAAGCTAGTTAGCTGTTCCGGCATTTCCCCCTTTAAATTTGGTAGTCACGATATCGTGGAAAATTACTGAAAGAGACGATAAATGAACTCCAACAACCAACCCTAAGTCTGTTACTCAATGTCAGTTCAGAAATGCCAGAATTCTGGATCAAAATTACCAGTTCACCAATTTGACCATTCCGAATTTGGAGGATTCAAAGAAATTTGTATTCAATTACTTCTAAATGACCACCACAAACTAAGAAAAAATTAAGAAGAAATTTAAGTTAATTAAAAGCAAAATCGTTTTGTTGGGATTGACAAAATCCAATAGAGCTATGTGGTAAACATATCAAAACTGACGAAAAATCCTGGTCTAAGCTAATTTGATGTTTCCCAGTTTGGAAATATGTTTCTGAATTCGGCAACATTTCCGCATTCTGACACTTCCTATTTTGAGACTCTACATAATTAGATATAGTTACCTCTTTGTCTATGTCCGAGGCCATTCTATCATCAGATATTAATGTTGTATATATCTTTTATAATAATGATAAGTTGGCCTATTTTTTTAAGGTAAAAATAGATGTAATTTTTTTAGAAATCAACACCGACCACGTACATTGTGTATACATATCAGACACCGAGGACCGAACTGTCGGAATTGGTACAAGAGCACAGTCAAAATTTTCAACAGTTTCATGTTTTGTAAATTGTCTTTGATGCTTTTCAGGTGTAGCGTATTCGATGGATTGTTCTAAATCATCTTTTTTTTTTAACAAATATGATGTTTATTACTAAGAAATCGGAAGTTTTGTCGAAAATGATGTGAATTAAAATCGCAAGATTATTCTATTGTTTCTTGACTGGTGTCGGTTACCAACTAAATTTAGCTTACTGACTGTAATGTAATGTTTATGTCTTGGAAGCGTCTTTACGGAAAGAAGTTAAGTGCGCACTGGGTAGGACACATGGATATCGGGCTAAAATGCAAATGAAAGTAAATACTATTTTGAAGTGTAAGGAGTGTATGGTTCCATCGTATTTGTTAGGATACATGGATATAGAACTGAAATACAAAATAAAAAGTAACCATTTTGAAGTGTATGATGTACAGTTTGTTCACTTAGTTAGGATACAGGGGTATGGGGCTAAATTGCAAAATGAAAGTTAATACCACTTTGAGGTGTAAATAGTGTATCCTTTCTTCGCATTGGTTAGGATACAGGGGTATAGGACTGAAATGCAAAATAAAAGTAAATACCATTATGAAGTGTTTAATGTATAACGTGTTTGTTAGAAACATTTTGTTGATAAAACAACGACGTTTTAATATAAGAACTTATGAAACAATCGACAATTAAACGACATGAGAACATTTGTTCAGGCAATAATTTATTGGAACACTGTGTAGACGGATAACAGTACTTTAGTAAGGATTTCAATTAAAGAAGTATTGTTCATGTACTTTTACCGGTCACCCTTTTTTATTACAGTGCTCATTATTTTATACGCACAACCTAAATATATTCTTGGAAAAAATTATTAACAATATGCAAGATAGTCACAAAAGATAACAAATACCATTGCTCAAAATCATTTCCATTTTGATTTGACATCCCATTATGGTGACGTCATAATGCTGTTGTAACAATACAACCCCTAAAATCAAAATTCAGTATCTTGTGTGTCCACCTCTCGGTTGAATGCAACAGAGACAGCGACGACGCATGGAATAGATAATGCTTAACTTTCTGTGGCATTTTGTTCCTCTCTTCCGTCAGATCACGGCACAGTTGTGCGACATTCGTTGGTTGAACGGCTCTGCTTTTAATTCTCCTTCCAACTCATCCCAGATATATTCAATTGGCGCCATGCCAGAAAAGAGGGATGGCCACTTCATGCAACAGATGTTTTACAAGTTCGGTAAGTCCATTGATATCCTTGCGGCGTGAGGACGAGCGTTGTCCTCTTGAAAGATATGTAAATCCAGATGATTACGCAACATTCGCGCGACATTAGGAATCAAAATTTCATCTCTATATCTCTGTGCGTTTAATGGCCTCTCACTGAAGTGGATCTGCGACTTATGTGCCCAAACGGTAAGACACTTCCTCTACGAAAGTCACTTGTATGCTAGACGACCTTTCCGCACTACTGCAAGTGGATTGGACGCTGTCGCATCGTGACAAGATGTGCTGCCTGCCCGGGCCTATCGGCCATACTGTTGTTTGCTAAAATAACATTGGTGAAGACGGAGTATGGTGCTGTAATGGCAATTGATTTTATGCCTAGCAACGTCTTTTTGCTGAATTTCCAGCTGCAAGCATGCCTATCGATAGCACAATTGCCTTCAGCATAAGTAAGACGGGTCATTTTGTAGGCATTATTATGAAATTATCCGCACAAAATTCTCTTTGTGTTAACACCTTCACTACTGTAATAAATTCTGAGTGACACCCCTACTGCGTCATCAAAACAGTAGGGATTCCCAAACTAAAAATAAAATGTCTAACTGGTAATTCTGAGCCTTTGCATGGGGTTTTTGATTACATGATTACCAGGCCTATTATTTTAAGATTATCTGATTACACCCCAAAATATTTAATGATTATATGATTACAAAGCATGAATTTTAGCATTTTTTATTACCAATATTTGATAACAAGCTATTTCAGATTAGAATGCAATTTTTAAATACGTGATTAGCTCAGCAAAAAAATTGTGATTATGTGATTACCAGGTTCCCCCATGAGGGGCCTCATGTTTACAAAAAATACCCTATTCAACCATTCCATTTCCTACTGCAACAGCTCGTGAATTTTGTTCTTCAAATGAAAGTACAGAAGAAGGCGATTTTTGTAGTTTTATTTATAACATTTGAAAAATGCTGATATTTATTTGTGTATATATTGGTATATTTATTACCTTATTATGGATTATTCGAATGTCAAAAGTCCGTTTGTTTCTATCACCGGATAGGACAATATTTGGGACAGGACTGTTTTCACCCCCCTGGTTAACCCCTTTTTGCCCTCTTCCGCAATTCCTAATTCAGTGCCTGAAACGTCTATGGCAGACTCTGGAAATGGTTGCCCAAATCAGGATTTAGATCCTGGTGGGTCCAGAAGTGGGTTCTTACTTTAGCCAGGTGACCAATACCTTTTCTAGGTCGTTGAACACTGTAGGGTCAGTTAATACTATACCCGGTATGTTTGTGGAACTTAACCTTCCAGCTTCCCAGTGACTTTCTGTGGTTTTGTTGTTTCTACACCAGGTTTTTCACCAGTACGGTCCTAGTCTCGCCCACCTGGGGCTCAGCCCTACCCTTTTGCCCCCTTTCCCTAACCTGGACATGTTTAATCATCTGCCTTATGCCAATTTTGGCACCATTCTATGGCCTTCAGAGGTTTTGGTGTAGGTAGGGCTTCAGATGCTGACTATAGTTGAAGCATGCCTGTGTCTTCTTTTTAAACACCTGTTTAAGGCAATTCAGGTACCCCTGACTTTATCACTGACTCCTTAAACACGTTTAAAGAAGTTCTGTCTGACTTTAGAAAGTCTTTCAAAGATGATTTCACTAGCCTGTCTATTCATTTGATGGCTTTAGAATCTACAGCATCAGGGGTTATTTCTGCCCCCTCTTTACCTATAATTCAGGACGAAGAGGAAGGGCAGTCAGGAAAGAGTATCCTCGACGAGGAAAATGGCATCCCTCCTGATGACCGTGTACCAAGAAGTCTTCTTCAGCCACTATAATTCATCATTCATTTGGTAAAGGTACTCCAAGAAATCCTGAAACCGAAGAAGGTCCTTTGTCTTCAATGGAACAACTTTGGAACCGAGTTTACACTTTTATGCGAGATATAGAAAAGGTGCCTTTTTTCTCACCTCCCAAACCTAAGAGGTTTACTTCCAATTTTGAGTTTTTTTTTTTGGTTTGACTCCGGATTCTTTTAACTCTTATTATTCTTTTCCAGAGTGGAATCATACTTCTACTGTCATTCAGATCATCAAGGACTACATTGCCAAAAATTTGAATGAGAAGCAGTCTGCCTCAAATAGTAAGTTTTCTTGTTTTGGGTCTCCATACTTCCCAGGTAACATCAGAGTTAAAGATTACGAAATCTATAACTCCACTCTGGGAAGGTTAGTACCAACTTGTGACAAGTCCACGTCCACCTTATTAGGTTCAAAACTTGTAGACGGTCTTCGTCTTTCTCAGTCCGTTCGGGCCAGGTCTATGAAAATACGTCTGCGGTCTGTTGAATCTCTTCTGTAAGATAAAGAAGGTGAAGACTTGGGATAAAACCTTTCTGCTTCAACTGGATAAGGTTTTAGGATCTTCTCAGTTGCTTATCTTGAGCGCTCTCGGGAAATTTGTTCTTTCCAAGCGTAGTGAAATTCTTGAAAAATCTTCTGTGTATGAGAATCTCTATGAAATCTCCTTTGACTGACAAGATTTTTGGTCTTCCTCTGTATCAGGTACAAGAGGAAATCAGGAAGGAGCCCTTACCTGTTAAAGTTAATGTTTCAGTTAACAGTAGTAAAAGATCTGTTTCAACTACTTCTTCTTAACCTTCCTCCTTCAAGTGAAGAAAAGTGGTCAGGTCAGTAGGCGCTCTAAACCTTCAGAGTATTCTACCACCCCTGGACTTCCAGCAGTTCTAAAGAGGCTAAGAAGTCTGGGTCTCAGCCCTAAGAATTTGTCCTTTCGTTTATTATTGACACCTCCTGTCGAAGAGGAACAATTCACAGTTCTAACAGGAGGAATGTCAAATCATTTCAATAAACGGTGGGAGGAGATCACCACAGATTCGTCGGTTTTCTCAATAATTCGGGGGGATTAGATCTTCAATTCAAGACTCAGTCAACTCTTTCAGCAATTCCAATCCCTACGTCTCAAACATCGGATCTGATCAAATGTCAAAGTCCTTCAGAGGAGGTACCTATTCTGTTGCAGAAGGGAGAAATAAAACAAATTCCTTGCCTATCTGAAGAACCAGGCTTTTCTTCTCGCAGATTCTTGGTTCTCAAGGAAATAGGGGGCATGCCACCTGTCATAGGCTTTTTAATTCTGATTACTTACCTTATTGTACCTCATTTCAAAATGGAAACCAACAGGTCAATCAGAGTTTCTATCCAACCAGGTATGTGGACATATTGCTTTGTATGGAACAGCAAAGGTTTCCAGTTCCAAACTCTTCCTATTGGCCTGGCAATAATCCATCTGTTTTTTACCAGGATTTTACAGGCAGTAATAGATCATCTTCATTCAGGCAATTCAGATCCATTCCTATTTGGACGACTGCCTTATCAAGGAATACGAGACATAACACAGATTTTGTAATAAGTCTGTTTCTAGGACTAAGTTTCCTTATCTCTCAAGATTTTATTTTCCTAGGGGAGCATTTCAGGACAGATTTAAGTTTTGTCACTCCTCCAGAGGAGAAGTTTCAGTTGCTTTGTCCGAAATTCCAGCTACTGCTGACAAAGAAGTCGGTGACTGCTCGTCAGTTCCTTCAGCTTTTTTGGTCTTTTGAATTCCTTAGCAGATGTTGTATCTTTCGGACGTCTTTATATTCATCCTCTCCAATTCTATCTGCACGAGCACCGAATTCCAGCATCTCAAGACTGGGAAGCTCTGATTCTGTTTCCTATATCTTTGTTGGTGGAAAACAAGGGAAAATGTGATGACTTGTTTTCCCTTATCGCTACTAGCCCCAAGTTTAACTCAGGAATGTGGTCTCTAGACCTTCAGAGGGAACACATTAATATTGTTGAAATGAGAGCAGCTCTTAGCCCTCACTCATTTCAGTCAGGTTCTACTTTCCAAGTCTGTTTTTTTTTCTAGCAACAGACAACACCACAGTGATTACATACCTAAGGAATCAGGGAGGCACAAATTGGTTTTCTCCGTATCAAACTGCGAGGGACATTTTGGTATTGTGCTCACAACTTCAAATTTATCTGGTGATGAGACACATCCCATGAAATCTCAATCTGTTGTCAGATCACTAGCTCCAGTGAACACAGAATGGGAACTACATCAAGCAATTTTCAGTCCATCACTGTTCATTGGAGTTGTCACCACATATATATTTTTGCTACAAGCCTCAACCACAAAGTAGCAGGCTTTGTTTTCCTACTTCCAGATCCAAAGGCATACGTAATAGACGCTATGAGTCTGTCATGGGAGAGATGTTCGCTTACGCATTCCCATCATTTCAGGTTTCTTGCACCCGTTCTCCAACAGATTGCAGGAGAGAAATGAAAGATCATAGTTATTGCTCCAGCCTAACTCAAACAAGCTACGACGTCTGCGGAAAACCTCTGCTTCGTCCTCTAAGAACGGATCTGCTGTCTCAGTTCAAAGGGAAGGTAATTCATCTGTCACCAGAAAAGCTTCATCTTGACGATTGGTTGCTCTCAAGAATAACATCAGACAGAAAGGCCTTTCTGAAAAGGCTACCACACATATCTCAAAATCTGTTAGAGGGTCAACAAACATTGTTTATGATGCCAAATGTTCAACCTTCTCTAATTGGTGTTCTGGAAAAGAAATTCTGTACAGCAATCAGCAGATATTCTTGTGTTTCTTTTTAAAGTTAAAGGTCTCTTTCCTTCAACCATCAAAGGTTATAGATCAGCTATCTCAAGAACGATTTCTATTTCTGGAGGTCCTGATTTTGAAAATAATGAGTTTTGTTCTCTCCTCCTTCCAATTTCAGTTTAGGAAACAGAGTTTATTGGTTCCACAGTTGGATTTAGGGCTAGTTTTAGCAGCCTTAAATATTTCTCCATTTGAACCACCAGAAGAGGTAGATATAACATTCTTATCTTATAAATGCTGTTTTTAGAAGTTGCATCTGATAGAAGAGTGAAATTTATGCCTTCTCCATATCAGATTCTTGCCTTCGTTTTAGCAGGGATAGATCTTCAGTAACTATATTAACTGATCCCGCTGTCTTAGCAAAAAATCAAATTCCTGACAAAGGTGTAGAATCTATTATCATTACTGTTTTTCTCAAACTCTAGTTCTAGACTCTTATGTCCAGTTAGAATTCTAACTATATGTATATATATTAACAGAACAAAAAACTTGCGTTCTGTTAACAATAGTAGTTATTTATTACTTTAAAAACGGGTGTTTCTAACCGTTGGACAAAATCATTTCCACTTCAATTTGTAAAGCTATTTCCCTTGCTCATGAGTCCTCGGATGAAGAACTTTTAGCTCGTTTCTCAGTAAAGCCCATGATCTCAGAGGCCTGGCCTCTTCTTGGGCTTAGTTTAATAACGTCCCCTTAAATGAGGTACTTTGTGCAGGATTTTGGAGATGTGAAAATTCTTAGTTTCTCGGAGTTAGTTTTCCTCCTGTTTGTTCTAATACGTTTGTTTCTAGTCATTTCCATTCCGTTAAAAATTCAGATACCTCTTTAGTTCTTTGTTAGTTTCTGTTTCCCTCAGAATTTATGATGATTACATATTTATTGTTATAAAATCCTAACTTTTTAAAGTAAAATGAGTTTTTATTAAATAGATACTTACCATCATAATTTATAGGGCACCTCCCTACCTCTCCTACTTCCCTTGTTTTTGCCTGAAGCCTTAGCCCCAGGCAGTAACTGTGGCCAGATTGGTGCATGTATGGCATGTGACATAAACAAGCTTTCTAATAACCTTAGTCTTCTGCTACAAGATCCGAATTTCAGTGGTCTCAATCGCCATACTACTTGTATTGTACAGAGCATTATGGGATGCTTAGAAGGACAGGTACCACCCTAGCTTGTGATTTGTCAGCGGAGAACAACATTCAATCTAAATACCCCAAAAGATAGATATGCATATTATTTCAGCAGTTTGACTGGATATTCCCATTGAAAACCTAGAAAAAAAATCATCAATGATAAATCTTGTAAGTGCTCCACCTTAAATATAAATTGGATCTCTTTTAAACTTGGTGTGTTTGTATATCTCCATATAGACATGTCAGTGCAACTCCTCTTACAGTTTAAATCGCATCACTGTCTAACATGGCTAACTTTGCAAGCCATTTTGTGCCTTCCAAAACAAATATTAGATTTCCATTGCCTACTTGTCATTTCTTCTTGAGAAATGAAGAAGTTTGTACAAATTGTAATGCTGTGGTGGATTGTTGGCCAGCACTATTTACCTTACTTTTTTGCCTTGCTTGCCCAAAGCGCAAAACTAATGAGCATGTGCATGATGTGCTAACTGTGTTTAACCAAAACAAAAACAAAACTTTCCACATTTTAATTATCTTCTTTTTTATCATTGAATATATCTGGTTGACTGAACGCGCAATAAAATTTTACCCGTAGCTTTTTAAGATGTACCATTAAATATAGTTTTTACGTACATGTATATCATTTGGAATTAACTAATTAATTAAATTTTAAAACAATATATTTTGATTATGCATTTTTATCGCGTTCAGTATATATATGCCAGATCTGTCAGAAAGGTACATTGT
>JAOXYI010354671.1:0-10183 GCA_028566495.1 Lithophaga antillarum
TGTGACGTACCAGCAGTAGAATTACAATAACATTTCGCTTGAAGCATTAATCAGGTTTGAAATTTGAGTCAAATTATAACTTATGAGGACACTTCAGGCCCACGAGGTCCTCGAATCGGGATCTGGACTTGTAGGCTTTAATGGGGAAAAAAACTTGATAAATTATATATTTATCATTCTCGGTTTTATGTTGAAATTTTCGGTTCTTTGTTTTCAGTTGTCTTGTTATGTCCGAACTATGATTTTTTTTATCAGTAATTGTTATTATACTGTTGTCCTACTTCTGCACTAACGATAGAAATGTAATAGCACATGACATGTAGCGTCATTCTGATATTAAGGTTCGGGTTATACAAAATTAAGATTCATATGTATACAAATTAAAACCAAAAAACTCCTGCGTCTAAAGTTTGAAATCGGTTTTCAGTAGGAAAAATATTTTTAATAAAAATCGACCAAAGTACCAGCTATATATATGTAATAAATTTCGGCGAGAAGCATGATTGTGACACGGTATTTCAGTTTTGTACAGATGAAAGCCCAAGAGTCGACGAGGTCTGAGCCCTAGTGGTCTAAATTTTAATGTTGAATTAAATGTGAAAAACTTTGCTTAAATCTTCTGAAGTGTCAGTGATTAAAATGCGATGAAAACAGGCAGGAAGCATCGTTGTGACACCTAGATTTAGATATGTAGAACTGTCAATCCTCTTCTTAAGAAGCAGCAATAGAAACTAAATAATAGTTAGCACGAACGAAGGTTATGACATGTAGATTTAACTTTCAACAAATCAAGTATAAAGGCCTGGAGGTCTTGCCATTAGCTTAAATGGAAAACCCTTTAGGCGGTATAAAGTATATTTAATTGACATGAAGATTCAGTTTTGATCTTTACGTACAAAATATTTTTTACGAAAATCGGTGCAATTGCAAAACACGAGGGTTGAATCAAAACCTTTCAAGTGTGAGTTATATTTTTTAAAGTTAACTAATGCAAGTAAATCATAATAAAAAGTTATTCAACATTCTGATATTTGTATCTTTAATGCTCATGTCCGACAATTTGATTGATACATTTCGAATACGAGTTCGAACGTTTACTATAAAGTTTCATGACGGTAAGGCTTGTTATTCGAAAAGAATGATCAATTACTGTTCAATGCGCCATTCATTGTGAAATTGACACCAGAATGGGTTCGAATACATGAAAATGTTAATCAGACAATAACATTTGGAACTTTATTTATGTTTTACCTGTATTAAAACCCAATCAAGCAAAGAATTACTAGTATATGGTAGAACTTGGAATTACAAAACATTCCGCTAAACACCTTTCTAGAAACCACATATATATACAAAGTAAATGCATTTATTGTGGAGTATCATGACCATATCTTTCATATAATATATTTATGCTTTTGTATAACCTTGATGTTTGTTTTTCTATAATAATCTTCTAAGCTGTTCGTAAAAAGTTCGTAGAGTGTGACGTTTGTGTTGACTGTATCTTTATTCTGTTGGGTATCTCCTTCCAGTTATCATTTCCATATAATTAGATTTATGATAGATTCGGTTTTCCATCTTGATTAGTTGTACGATGCCTGTAAGACCTTTGCTGTATTGATTACAATCTTTTGTCATTGAGATCATTACCTGTTGTCTACAATACATGATTAACTATAAAAAGTTGGAGTCTTGATATTTTAAATAAAATGAACTCTTGTATCGCCCTGTGGATCAATTAAGTGTAATAGGTAGGCTGAAAAAAGAGCAGTGTCTTTTTTTTAGTTTTTTGCAGCGTACCACAATTCAAGTTTTGTATTTATGTCTAAGGCATTTACTTATTGAGATTTTTATACTACACAGAACATTGATTTTCGTTTTGATCAGTAGAAATGATGAATTGAAGTAATAAATCTCTGTTCTCGAGATTGCGTCCTTGCTATAAGTTCAGTTTTACCTAAACCAATGGGCAAGAATGGGATTGGAATCTCAAGCTATTAATGTGTTTAGTTAGGGCAACTGATGATAATTAGTAATTTTCTACTTTTTGTCTGATATTAATTGAAGCAGACAACAGAATACTATTATTGTACTTATTTTCTACCTTTTTGTCTGATATTTGTTGAAGCAGACAACAGAATACTAGAATTGTACTTATTTTCGGTTGTACTTATATTTGCAAATCTCCTACATTGTGTAAGTTTGCCTGCACCAAATTTTGATATTAAGATTGTGGTAATACAGAATTAAGATTCATATCAAACGTAGACTATAAATTCTTCTTTATATCGGTAAATTCACTCGTATTTATTTTCGCCAGAAAATTCTGTCCGCTCGATAAACGCGAATATGAGTACACACCGAAAAAATGTAGTTACCATATATATATTTCACATTTCTACAATGTAAGAAAAATGTACTTTCTGAGGTAAGTAAATGGAACATACAGTAGTGTGTGAGGACAATTATCTGTTGTATTATTGTTTCCATCTTTGTTGATGCAACGAATGGTATAAATGACAATTACTATTTTACAAGAACTCTCCCACTGTTTTAGCGGTGTAAGGGATGTGGTGGGCTATATAAGTTAGTCTTATTTTTTGCTTATCATGTTGCTGATTTCGGCCCTTCGTAAAGCATAAGTATGCGTTGTTATTTTGTCCATAATTCTAAATTGACACTGTGCAACAATGTATACTAATAGATTCATTTACTTGTGTTTCTCTTTGTTCTGGTTTATTTTTATTTGAAAATAAGGCATTTTGAAATGCTTTTTGTAGTGAAGTCACGATTTGGCTTTATGACTTTGTTTTTTAAGTTTTATTTCTCATCAAATGAACAAAACACCATATTAAAAATCAGTCATGTTTATCAATCGCGACATATGCAGACTCTGATTAGGTTTTGCGATGTAGTATTTACCGGGAGAGGAAATTAAGTGCTGAGTCTCTGTGTTCCTATTCCAAATGGGTGTATTTATTATAATCCAAAAAAAAATATTATTTACACTACGTTTTGAGCTTAGGTCTCTTGCTTCTTTACACTGTTTTGCGCTTAGGTCTTTTGCTGTGGTATCAGAACCTGAAAAACAATGAAACTTTCATCTCTTAGTAAGTCTAGAATAGTTCTAAACAATCTTAAATGAATTGGGGTATCACGACGTACATAGTTAATAGAATGACAGGATAACTGAAGGTTTTTAACCATACATCCAGAGGACCAGACAAGTCCATTACTAACACACGATCATATGCATACACAAACAAGAGAGCAGAAAACAAGACACAACACTGAAAACTAATGCTAGGACAACACGAATCCACATAAAACCGGGAGTGACATATGTTCTGCTCCACATGTGGGCTCCCGTCATATTGCCTAGTGTACAAAAAGAGTAACAAGTCCCAAATCAGGTAAAGAGAACATTTTATGTCATTTAATTGCACTGATTATCACAACGCTAAAATAAAATAAACTTCCCGAAATACATTTTAAGCTTCAATCGAATCGATATTCAGATGCAATATTCAATTTTGATTTCGCAAACTTTTCGTTTAATGTCATCATTATATTTTAGGAATTATGAGACTATAGATAAAATATCAAAATCAATATTGGTAAATCTTGTCTTCCTATTATTGCAGATTTTGCTCTTCTCTCGTAATAATTTATATTATGTTTTTGAAATTATATCGATTTTAGAATAATTACTCCCTTCTGTTCTATATAATCAATTACGATATTCGGAATTAAAACCTTCAGTTTTCTTTGGTTTTCTACATGGCAGCGTTTGTAGTGACCGGTGACAAATTATTTGTAGTTACGGACATCAGTAAGTGCACTTCCTCCATTCGTCCACATCCTTCGGACATAACATTTACACAAATTACTTATTGACCATCTAACTTACTGTGGTATTTCTATATTAATTAGAATCCATATGAACGTCATACACCATCCTTTGTTTCTTTCTTAAATATTTGTAGGATGAAATCGCCATCGCTTTGTCATAAGGAATGTTTCTATTGATGATTGCAATTAGTGAAATGGATAGATAGTGATTAATTTTGCTGAAAGACTTAGACACGAACGACTCTTTTAACAATTAATTGGCCTGTAGTAATTTGTATTTTCGTGTCGTGTACAATAGCATTTCGTGATTTTATAGATATTTGAAATATGAATATGTTTGCAGAATAACTAGACAAGACTATGCTCAAACAATAAGATTATTAAAACATATGAAACCTCTTCTTGAAAAAAAATTGCTCAGATCACTGTCATTAAGAAATTTTCCTCAGAGAAAAGTCTGCCATTGTTTTCAAATGCTGGTGCACCAAAATTCAATTTGCGGTTTATTTAAAATAATTTTTTAATCATTTTTTTCTAACTTTTTTTTTTATTAATGTTGGTATTTAGAATAGAATATTTCAAAACAATATGATTCTTGTTAATATTTTATTTTACTGAAATCCTTCATTCTCGTGTCCTTTTGAAATGGGATTGATATGTAACTGAACAGATTGGAGGGAAACTTGACTGGAATGTTCCTTGGATGTCTTCTACAAAGTGTTGTACTATTGGTGCTCACTGGATATTCAAAATTGCCGCCAAGCCAAATAATGTGTTTTGATTTGTAAAATTTCAACAATCATCTTCTCAGAAACCCAACGAAACTGTAATTTCATAGTTTTAGATGGTTTTCTACCAAGTTTGTACTTTTCATGTGTATCGGAAATAAAAGATGGCCGCCGCCGTTGTACAAACTTTAACGTAGAGCTCAACGGGAAATGTCTAAGCAGTCTCTTTCTTTGAAACCAGAGGACTGATTGGGAGCAAATTTGTCAGGAATATTCCTTGGGTGGTATTTTACAAAATTATACTTTGGTGCCGGTCGGATATTTACCATGGCAGCCAAACCAAATAATGTGGTCTGACTGACTGAAATTTTAATAATTCTCTTGTCAGAAACCATATGGACGAAAGACATGTTATGTTGTCATATAGATTATTAGATCGACATCTACAAGTTTGTACTTTTCATGCCTGTTAAAAATCCAAAATGGCAGCCGCCGCAGGACAAAGTCTAACATGGAACTCAATAGGAAATGTGTAACAAATTTTTTTCTCCGAAACAACTGTACGCAACGGAAGAAGACATGACAGGAACGTTCCTTGGATGGTATTGTACAAAGTTTGTGTCTGTATTCTTGAGATCGCCTACTACCTATAAAGCCAGAATTCACTATTAACAGTAATGTATCTGTGCTACCTAAAAGCAATGATGAAGATTGGAATCTTGAGCTGTTGATGTGTTCTGTAGTACATCTAGCCCTAGCACCACAAAACTTAAAACAATTCTCAAGTCTAAAAATTTACTCAGATACCATGACAACAGGAATCTTCCAAAGTTTAGACTGGTTGAACTTGACTAACAAAATATTCTCAGCCAAGAATACTTTTCACGGCCCCGGGAACTGATGACAATTAGTAATCAACTCTCTAAATTTTTTATGCTAATTGAAGTAGACAAACACATTCTATGACAAAAATCAAAAATGCACTTTCGGAGGTACATGAAACATACAGTAGTGAATAAAATCTGACATCTGTTCCCCTAAATGTTGCTACTACGGAAAGTATAGACAAAGAACTAGATAATAACCATTATGGTATGGGTTTTCACCTGTGGTTGTTGTATCTCAATTTCATGAAAGGATGTATTTAGTGATAATTTTGCTGTTTTTGAACTTAAGACAAGCTAGACCATTTTCTAACGGGTTGATTAACCAATCATTGCTATTTTACCAGGTAAGGGATATAATGTGCTATATGAATTAGTCTCTTATTCTTTGCTTTTCATGTTGCTGATTTCTATCCTCCAGAAAGTATAAGAATGCCTGATTATTTTCTTTCAATACTTATAAATTCATCGCGAACAACAATGTACACCAGATTCATTTATGTTTCGCTTGATTCTGGTTTATTTGAAAATAAGGCATTTCGAAATGCTTTCCTTAGTAAAATCGTGATTTCTTCATTATTAGTTTGTTTTTAAAGTTTTATTTATCATCAAAAACACATGAAATCATATGCAAAGGAATAGTTTTTATGTATTGAAATTCTGGTTAGGTCTTGCGGGATAGTATTTACCACGATAGGAAATTTATATAAGCGTTTTTTCACATATGCTTCTATTTTAATTGTATACATTTATTGTAGTCCAAACTTTCACCGTTTCATGAATAAAATATTATTTACACTAAGTTATGAGCTAAGGTCTTTTCCTGTGGTACTAGATTCTGAACAACATTGAATCTTTCGTCTCTTGGTTTGTCTTGGATAGTTCTAAACAATCTTGGAGCACCTCGACGTACATTTTATATAGTTACAAGAAAAACGTATTTAAGGTAATTATAACCCTAAAACAAACCCCGAAATATTTTAAACTTCAATCCGATTTCAATATTCAGGTACAATATTCAATTTGGATTTCGCTAATTGTCCGTTTATTGCCATCATCATATCGTAGGGTATAAGAGAACCTAGATTACATCAAAAATCAATATTTGTAAATCCTGTCTCTATTGCCGAATTTTGTTTTTCTCGGTGTACCTAACATAATGTCTCTGAGATTCCAGGTATATTGATCAAATTTGATATTATTCAGAATTATTAATGTCTTGAGTACTACGTAATGACAGAGTTTGTGGTGACCGGAAACAAACTTTTTATATTTTAGATATGAACAATAAATGCACACCCGCCATTCGTCCGCAACTATCGGATATAAAATTTACACAAATTACTTACTAACCATCTAACTTGCTGTAGTATTTCTATATTAATTAGATTCCACATGGATGTCATGCACTATCTTTTGTTCTTCGTCATACACCATCCTTTCTTTCTTAACCATAGGTAGAATGAAAGAGTGAAATCGCCCTTTGCTTTATCATTCAGGAATGACTCTAATGATTATCTCAGTTAGCAAAATGGGTAGCTGGTGATAAAGTGTGTTGAACGTTTTATCATTGTCATTGTTATAAAACTTGGAAATGAACGTCTCCTTTTAACAGTTAATTGTCATGCGGTCATTTGTATTTTTGTATTGTGTACAATAGCATTTTGTGACTTCGTAGGAATTTTTGAAATTTGAATTTATCTAGACTACGTGCAAACAACAAGATTATTTTTAAAAATATATAAAACGTCTTCATTCTTGAAAAAAAAAAGAATTGCTCTCGATCACTTTTTCATTAAATTATTTTTCTCAGAGAAATGTCTGATATTTTTCAAAAGTTGATACATGAAATTTTTATTTGTGATTTGTTTTACAAAGAGGAACAAAGGATCATTTTGTTCTCAACTGTTAATGTAAGTGTTTACAGTATAATATTCCTATACTCTAATAAAATTCATGTTATACTGAAGTCCATTCCCATGTTGTTTTGAATCGCCTTGTAGCGGATTGGAAGAAAATGTGCCTCCTTAGATCTTCTCTACAATGTATTTTACTGTTGGTGCTAATGGAATATTCAAAAAGGCGGTCAGAGCAAAAACTGTGCTCTGATTAGCTGAAATTTCAACTGTCTTCTTGGCAGAAACCACACGACCGATGGAACTGTAATGTCATAATGTTTCTTATATGGTCCTCTACCAAGTTTGTACTGTTGTACCGATCGGTAATCTAAGTTAGGACAAAGTTTAACATAAGACTTAATGGAAAATGTCTAAGCAGTCTTTCTCTCGAAAAAAAAACAGGACGGGTAAAGAAAACCTCAAAGGGATGTTCTTTGGATGGTGTTTTACAAAATTTATACTTTGGTGCTGATCGGAAATTCAGCATGGCAGTCAGGCCGAGTAGTATGTTTTGATTGGCTAAAATTTTAACAATCCTCTTGTCAGAAATCACATGGATCATGGAACTGTAGTATTGTCATAAAGTTTATTAGATGGTCCTCTATCAAGTTTGTTCTTTTCATGCCGATCAGAAATGCAAAATGGCAGTCACCGAGGACTCAATAGGAACTGTGTAACAACTTTTCTCTGAAACAACTGGACGGAATGGCAGCAAAATCTATGCTACCTAAAACCAATGAGCAAGATTGGGCTTGGAATTGCTATTGATATCTTTAGGATGACATTTGTTGATAATTATTGATCAATTCTGTAACTTTCTTAATATATTAATTGAAGTAGATAACAACATTCTAAGAAAAATGTCAAAATAGACTTTTTGAGGGACATGAAACATATAGTAGTGTATCAAAACCGGTATCTATCATATTATCATTCGCCCTACTGTTGACTAAGAATCTATAAATGAAGATTATTATTTTAAAAGAACTGATTTCGACAATTCAGATATCATAAGCATGCCTCATTATTTTTTCCATAATTCTAAATTGATGATATACAACAATTTTATTTATTATTTTATAGACTTATTTACTTTTGATTGACTGATTTTAGTCATATGATTGTCTTTTCTTTTGTAATCCAACTGTCAATAGCATTTTCTGTTATAAATAATGTTTAATTTGTTAATGCTTAACCTAATCATACTATTAACGCACGTCCTTACATTGCACGTGTTTTCCGTGTACATTACTATAAATTTTACCAATTCAGGTTTCCAACAGTTATATTAATTAATTTATTACCGATTTATTGCGATTTCTTTTCCTACATTTTGTTGATTTCTACTGTTTTTCTGGTTTTGCACGTTTGGATTTTTATGATGAGTTGGTATGAAATCGTTAGAAGTACCAATTCTCCTTTTTTTAATGGAGCCATATCTATTAACCAATAGAATTGACCTTTTTAGCAAGTAGTCGGTCAACTGCGAGCATTCCGTAGACTATACTATTTTTTGTACTTGTTTGTATGCTGTCCCTTTCTGTTTTAGTATAAGTCTGTATGAGATAAGGGCCATTCTGTGCAGGTTTGTTTATCGTACAATAAAGATCAGTCGTAACGTAACACCCAAGTTAACTTAAGCAGCAAAGATTTCGACTGCTATACGTTAACTTGACGTCAGAGATATTTCTACTTTTTATGGTCCTGGTGTCAAGTGAAGTTAACTTAGTTTTTTAACATGGTCATGTGACAATTTCTTGAACAATTCCCAGGACACCTTTTAGAAAATTTTCCTAGGACATTTTCTAGAAATTTTCTGACGTCTGTTTATATCTTGAGACCAACATTGTCCTCAGGCCCGCGCATGCTCTCTTAAATTCAATTTTGTCCTACGACCAAATTGTCCTGAGAACTGCGCATATCAGAAGCAGACTAGAGATTTGAAATTTTCTAAGTAGAGATTCGAAAAATTTCCCGATCTCTGCTTTTGTCCTGAGGACACTAGTAGAGATTAGAACGGTCATAAAAGAGAGATTTGAATTTTTTTTTGTCCATTTTAAGTTAATTTAATTTTTCCAAATCTGTCCTTCATTGTCCTAGAGCAGAGATTTTGACCAAAGATTTGGATTAATTTAAGTTACCTTAATGTTGTGTTAGGACCAGTCTTCAATGTACGTTTCATTTTAATGTTTCACCGCTGATTGTCTGAATATCTAGTGGGAGAGTTGAAATCTAAAAACAAAATCTAGTTTAACCCGTCACATTTTTGTGCCTCTCCCAAGCAAGGATTCAGATGTTCAGCGGTTGTCTTGGTGTCGTTTTATTCGTTACTTATGAGTTGGATAGAAGTGAAGAGACTATTCAAACTTTGGATAGCTTTCGCAGTAGTATTTACCGGGACAGGAATTTCATATAAGCGTTGCGTCACTTGTGCTCCTATTCTAATTGCGTATATATTTATTGTAATCCAAATTTTTAAGTTTTCTGAATAAA
The DNA here is from genome assembly GCA_028566495.1 of Lithophaga antillarum. Taxonomy (NCBI): domain Eukaryota; kingdom Metazoa; phylum Mollusca; class Bivalvia; order Mytilida; family Mytilidae; genus Lithophaga; species Lithophaga antillarum. The sequence continues at coordinate 9,856 of JAOXYI010354671.1, forward strand.
ATATTTTACACTAAGTTTTGCCCTTAGGTCCTTTGCTGTGGTACTAGATTCTGGGCAACATTGAAACTTCATCTCTGTGTATATCTTTGATAGTTCTAAACAATCTTGGGACATCTCGAAGTATATTTTATGTAATGTCAAGAAACATGTATTTTAGGTAATTGTAACCCTAAAATAAAATAAACACCCCCAAAATAATTTTTCAATTCAGATTCAATATTCAAGTGCTGTATTCAATTTCGATTCCACCAATTATCCGGGTTTTTTTTTGGGGGGGGGGGGGTGTTGTTTTTGTTTTTGTTGTTGTTTGTTTTTGTTTTTTTTTTTT
>JAOXYI010354782.1:0-10182 GCA_028566495.1 Lithophaga antillarum
TAACGGCTGCCATGTCGATTGTCCGATCAGCACATAATGCTTTGTACAGGATCTTTCATTCATTATTCCTGCAAAGTAAGAGTTCACTTGGCCCCGCAGTTTCAGAGAAGATTTTTAAAATTTCAGCCAATCAGAAACAAGAATTGCCTGTGGCGGCGATGTTAGATGTCCAATCGGCACGAAAGGAGGTAACTTTGCAGAGACCTTCCATGCATAATTCCTGCAAAGTTTGGTTTCAACTGGCCCAGTGGTTCTGAGGAGAAGATCAAAATGTGAAAATTTAACAGATGGACGACGGACGCCAAGTGATGGCAATAGCTCACATGATCTTTTAGGTCGGTTGAGCTAAAAATGGATGGATGTGTCCCTCCCTTTATCCACTTGCTTCCACCTCTTTGTCTCCTCATTTCTGTCTTCTGGCTACCAGGCTGACTTAAAATAGTACTAGAGGCTTGCATGGGCCTGTATCACTCACCCAGTTCTAACCTGGCCCATTATTAGAAACTGAAAAATTCCTCTGTACAAAATTTTCTATGCAGCTCCATTTTAACTTTGTCCTACAGATGTGGCTATTATAATTTCTGAACAAGCAGGAAAAAACACAAATTTGGTAGATGATTCTTCAAGGAAGATTTTTGCACATACAAATGCATTTTTCACACAGTACTGATGTTAAAACTATGTCCAACAGTAGCCACCATTTTGGATTTCCAGCCCACACCAAAAACAAAAATCTGTGGAAAACCATTCAAGGAACATTTCTGCCAAGGAACAGTTTCATTGTCTCAATGGTTTCTGACCAGCCAGTCTTAGCAAATCAGAATAGATTATTGACCCTGGTGGCCATGTTGAATTCCTTTTTGACACTAAAACATAAAGAGGTTCATCCAAAGAACATTCCTACTAAGTTTGCTAGCAATCTTTCTAGTGGTTTCAGAGAAAACTGAAATGAGAAAAGCTAATGCCAATTGATGACAGATGAAGTCACACATCAAGTGATGGCAGTAGCCCTTTGGACCAGAGGAGCAAAAAATTTACGAAAATTTTTCTGCTGACTAAGCCACTTTCCTACCATATTCTAAGTTTCCCAAATATCTTTCCCCCTTCCAACGTAGGGTTAAAATTAACTTAAATCCCTTTGTAAAACAAATACACATGTGTTTCCACATGCTGTTTAAAAATTTTTTATTTCAGCTGTATTAAATGGATCTGAATAGTCCCTGGAGGTTTTGTTATGAATTTTACTTTATATACAGAAACATTTATCTACAAGTATTGACGATAACAAAATACAATCCTGCCTTTCCCTTTGGGTCATCTTGTCAGAACAAGCATTCAATTATTCTGTTTTATGAGCAAACAATCAATTATTCTATTTTTTTTCACAATTATTTGTAATCAAGTTAAAAAAAAATTATTTGATCTCATTAGTGCAAAAAGGTATCAAATATAGTTTATAGATTTTGTTTGCACTTGGTAACACTTTCCAGTACTGAAACTGTATTATGTCCCTTGGACTGTAAATACACGGAAAATTTGACAGTGTGAAAAACGATTTGTTTACTGCGATATTGAGATATTTGTGCCTAATTAACAGTGACTTTATAGTTAAACAGTGTTATTGGACATTTATGAAGACGAAGAAATTAACATATTGGTAAATTGTAATATTTTGAGACATAAACAATTAACACACTACAATGTCCCACTTTATGAACTTACCAGCTGGCTGTGTGGGTGGAAGTGATATTCGCTATGTAAACAATCCAAGTCTACCCATGATGAATGGTAATGAAAACCTCCAGAGTACAATGAACAGTGTTGTTTACGATACAGCTAACATTCAAAACGCACAACCAGAAAGAAAACGCCAACTATCTGATCATTCATTCAATTATTCATACAATGAAGCACCCAAAAAACATAAACAAGATCATTCACAAATACAACCTCAGTCAAGAATAGAAGCAATGTTATTCCAACTATCCTCTCAATTCACGAGTATGAATGAAAAGATGAATAAACGAATTGACGATCTAGAGAAAAATTTCGAGAAACAACTCTCTGACAAAATCTGTGAAAAACTGTCAACAATGATAGATAACAAAATCAAAGAGCAAATAAGTGAGGTTAAAACTGAATGAAAAGTGACATTGATGAAATGAAAACACAAATACAGGATCTGAAAACGCAAGTGAATGAAAACAATAACTCTAAACCAAAGCATGAAGCAACTAGAAACAAGTTTATCATTAAAAATCTTGAGCATAGTGAACAAGAAAAAGATGATCCAACAGCCACACAACATAAAGTACAAGGTCTATTGAAAGACGGTCTCGGACTTTCAAATATTGCACTGAAATCTGTAGAAAGAAAAGAAAGTAGAGGTAGATATCCGGGTGTCATAGTAGTGGAAACAAACAATGAGGACGTAAAAAAGAACATAATGAAAAACAAAACAAAGCTTAAAAACACCAGAAAATACGACAAAGTCTACATCGAGAATGACATTCCCTACGAGACAAGAAACTTCCAAAATACTGTTAGAACTGTCCTTAAAGAAATAGGAAAAGAAAAGAATTATAAATTTTCTGGAAACAGATTAATACCAAAGCAAACATAGGGGGTTCTGCGGCTTGGAATATGGAATTGTCGGGGCTGGTCACTCAGAACAAATGACAATTCAACATTTCGACAACAAGTTGTGAAGTATTGCGACTGTGATATTTTAGCATTGTGTGAAACTTTTTTAAGAGATAATGAAACAATAAAAATTGATGGTTTTAGATTTTACGGTAGCAATAGACAAAACTTGCATAGGAGGGCCACCAGAGGCTCTGGTGGTGTCGGTGTTTTAGTTAAAAATGAAGTTTGTGACGTATTTAATGTTAGAATACTAGATAGTGAGACAGAAGGTATTTTATGGATTGAATTTTCGGCAAAAGCACAAGTTTTTAGTTTCTCTGTAGCCGTATGCTATCTACCACCGGCCGATACTTGTAAACCAATTGACGCCGAGGTGTTTTTTCAGACTTTATTACGCCAAGTATACTGCTATCAGCAAAAAGGAAAAGTTTTGATATGTGGTGATGTGAATGCGCGTGTTGGTGTTAACACGGACTACATAGAAGGCGTTGATCAAATTAAACCACGTTCGGTAATTGACTACACAGAAAATGGTCACGGCGACGCTTTTATAAACTTTTTGTGTGATACAAATTTTGCAATGCTTAACGGTAGATTCGAAGATAATAATTTTACATGCATATCTACAAGAGGCAAATCCGTCGTCGACTACATATGTACCCCCTACGAGGAATTGGACTCGATTACTAATTTTAAAGTGAAAACAATGACGAGCATAATTAATGAAATAGACTATGTCCCGGACAGTATACCGGATCATTCGTTACTTTTCTGTGAATTTGAGTGTCTACAGAAATCAACTACCGAAAACGTGAATATGAAGACTGGCTCAAATGACTTGAAATATAACTTTAAAAACATGCCAAACGATTTTCTCGTGAATGAAAATATTCAACTAGATATTCAGAGAACTATTGCAAGAATAGAAAATTACATCAACACTGAAAATAACATTCAGCACGCCTACGATGAATTCGAAACGTTAATCAAACGAGAAATGAAAGATAAATTGACAACGACAAAAGCCTCTTCAAACTTTCGACACAGGAAACAGAAACCCTATTGGAATGACATTCTTAAAGAACAGTGGAATAAAGTTCGCGAGTCGGAAAAGTCTTGGCTAAGATTTAATGGTTCATGCAGCAATAAGCGAAGGCTCAAAGAAATATATTGCTACGAACGAAGAACGTTTGATAGATTAAATCGAAAATACAAACGACAATTTCAATTAAATGAACAACAAAAACTCGAAGATAAAATAAATAGTGTTAACCAGAGAGACTTTTGGAAATCAATTGGAAAAATCGGGATAGCATCAGAAAGAAAACACACAATTCCGCTCGCCGTTGTAGACAACTTTGGTAACGTAAATAACAATAAACCCGATGTGCTCGATAAATGGAAATGTGACTTTGAAACCTTATTCAAACGAAATGGCGATAGAAATGAGACATTGGATTATGAAAATTTCGACAACGAAATCGACGTAAATACACTAAATGCTCCGATTACGAGAGATGAAGTTCTAGAAGCTGTGATCAATTCTAAATTGCGTAAAGCCGCAGGTATAGACAATATCCCGGCGGAAGTACTGAAAAACGATACCGCAGTTGACCTACTCTTTCAAATTATTAGCGGATGTTTCAGTTTAGGGAGAGTGCCAGAACAATGGAACAGCGGTATTATACATCCTATTTTGAAACCAGGATCTAACGACGATCGTATTCCATTAAATTACAGAGGTATTACTCTCATATCCGTACCATGTAAAATCTACTGTTATATATTGAATCAACGTCTCAGTTCGTGGCTAGAAGACAACGATCTACTATGTGATGAGCAAAACGGTTTTCGCAGTCGACGAAGCTGTGAAGAGCACATTCATTCCTTGTATTCTATTCTGAACGATCGAAAAATAGCTAGAAAATCATCGTTCGTATGCTTTGTTGATATGCGTAAAGCCTTCGACAGTGTTGAACATTATTTGTTGTGGTATAAACTCAAACGAATTGGAGTACGTGGAAAATTTTTAACAGCAATACAATCTCTTTATACAGACTTGAAATGTTCAATTCGAGTTAACAGTGACTTAACCTCGTGGTTCGATGTAGAAGCTGGCGTTAAACAGGGTTGTATTATATCACCTACATTATTCTCCATCTACATAAATGATTTAGCAGACCGAATAAACGCATTAAACTGTGGTATTACAATAGATGATATTCAGCTGAGCATTTTTCTATATGCTGACGATATTGCGTTAATTGCACCAGATGAGAATAGCTTACAACGCATGTTAAACACTGTAACAGACTGGTGTACGAATTGGAAACTTTCAATTAACAACACGAAGACAAAGGTCATTCATTTTCGAACTCAGTCAACTGTCAAGTCTGAATACATGTTCCGATGCTCTGATAATAACATTGAATATTGTGATAGCTACAAATATCTCGGAGTTTGGTTCGATGAACACCTGACATTTAACAAACACGCAAAGGAAATTTCAAAAGCAGGAAGTAGAGCTCTTGGTTCATTGATGTCAAAATTTGTTGCCGCAGGTGGAATGACCCATAAAGTGTATACGAAATTATATACATCTACAGTAGAACCGATCTTGATGTACGGAAGTGGAGTTTGGGGAACTAAACAGTTTAGTTGTATATCATCAGTGCAGAATAGAGCATGTAAATTCTTTTTGTCTGCAGGGAAGTTGACCTCAAATATTTCTACTAGAGGCGATATGGGTTGGACATCTGCTGTAACGAAACAACGCGTAAACTACTGTAGACTTCTGTGTAGATTAGTACGATCTGATGACAATAGGAAATGTCAGAAAATTTGGCGCTGGGCTTCTCGGAGACGAAAAGGCTGGACATTTGAAGTAGGAAAGATATTAGAACGACTAAACATAAGAGACATGGTATACGATGAGACGATATCAACAAAATGTGCGATGAGAAGTGTCACAGAGAAATTAGTTGAACTAGATAACTCCGAATGGCATGCGGAACTATTTAACGACAGAGGCAACATACAAAACGGAAATAAGCTTAGGACTTACCGTCAATATAAACTTAATGTTGAAACTGAACAATACGTAAAGCTGAATATTTCGAGGATGGAGAGACGTACTATGGCTCTGTTTAGAGCTGGCTGTCTACCACTTGCTTATGAAACTGGTAGATATTCCAGGCCGCCAGTTCCGATTGACGAAAGACTTTGTCTCCTATGTGACAATAGTTCAGTTGAAACAGAGAAACATTTTCTCATGGAATGTCCTCTATACAGTGACTTACGATATGAATTGTTTTTGGTATGTTCTAATTACATTGAAAATTTTAACACACTAGACACTGATAATAAATTTCTAGGCATAATGAAGTGTACAGATATTCAGAGGGTACTTTGTAAACTTTTAAACAGATTTTATATTCGTAGAAAATTGTTTTTGCATTGATAAATAAGAACATTTTTAAATATTTGACAATATTATTTCTATTGTACAGTTATTATTATTGCTAGCACCTCCTGTGTGTGTGCTTTCGCCCAGTTCGCAATGGATTGTTGCTAGAGTTGAGATACCACAGCACATGTCCTGGACCTCTGCTGTTGTGATGTCTCAACCCTATCAATCCAGTGTGTGACAAGGTAATGGGTGCTTGCAGGCAGGGGAGGTGTTTATGTAATAGTAGGAAGGAAGTTTTCCCATATGTTGATAATGATTTTGCTTTTGGAGAGATATGATGAATGTAGAGGTGAGTGTATGTGTTTGTGGTGAGGATGCTTGCATGTGTATAATTAATGTGTGTAGGGTATATAAGTGTGAGTTGTGTGGAGGTACATACAAATGTGTGTCCTTTTTGAACACATACTGTATCATAATGACAATCTAAACTCTTGAGCTGATACCTCCATGACCTCATTAGTAATTTCTTTTATATGTCTTGAGTATATGTATTTTTATTTGCAAATTTACATAAGTACAATGTAGTTCTTATCTTAATTATCATAATGGTATTTTTATGCTTTTAGAATGGATGAAAATTCTCAGAGTATCGTAGAGATTAATTTTTCTATTCATTTACTTTATTTGACTCATTTAGAAATATTTGATATTTATGAATCTGAAATTTATTTGCCAGACATTTTAAAATTTTATATTTATATTTATGTAAAGAAAATTTCAGCAACTTATTTTTATTCTTTAGTTTTAGCTTAATGTAATTTATTTTATGATTTTTTAAATTGTTTGGTCTTGAAATTTGGAATGTATTAATAAGAGAATTTTTAATGAAAATATTTTTATTTATTTAGATTTGATTTGCTTTTCAATTTCTAAAGTGAGTGTACTAATACAATGTTTTATATATGTATATAATAGTGTCTCATAAGTCTATAAAGGCTGGGTGTTGATCTTTTAACTTTATGTAATTGTCTATATATATATATTTATTGTAAGATCAATGCGTGACACTTTAATAAATAAATAAATTACGAAATTACGAAAAAATATTATTTTGCATTCAATTTGGCTTACCTAAGGTGTTAAAGTGAAGAGTCAGATATTAACTTAAAGCAAGTCAAAGCTACTTATAGTACCTCTCCTAGTGTTATTTTGGAACCATCCTGTACTTAAAACAACTAGTATAACAATGAAAAACTCACCAACAGATTAAATCCTTATAGTTGCCTACATTGTGATGTCGACTACTCAAGTACTGAAGATGGCAGCGGCCATCGCAACTTACACAATTAATAAATTTATTGATATAATTGATAATACATGGATTTAACATAAGAATAAAAAAAATTAAAAGAATTTGACAGGGCGTACGATAAAAATGCGTCGACATCTTAAATTATCCAGTTTTCACCTTGTTTAAGCTATCATAAATCACCTTATAGCATTTTGTAAGGTATATCCAAGTATTTATTATCAATTGACCACAATTTTAATGTTTAAGGTGAGACGTTTCTGGGAGTGACCATTTTGCTTCCAGTTGAAATTTTGCATATTGTCACTTCTCAGGTGGTTACATCGAAATATCAAATAAAAATATGGTGTCGTAGAACTCGTTTTTGCGCATTATGGCCTTCAAAATCTCAATTTTGGGGCCAAATTTACATGGATATATAGGGAAAAACGTTGATTTTTTACCTGAAAAGTTTACTTTTCATGCTGTATCTCAGGGTGTATGCTTTATTGCTTTTCAAAAACTAACATAACAAAGTAGAGATTACACTGAAGCCAGAGATATAAAGAGTTATATAGGTCGTTGGCATCTTTATCAGCTAGACGTCGTCAAACATGGCAACGTTGACAAAATTGTTATGTTGGATCGACATTCATCCATGAGAGTAGTAATGGGGTACATTGTACCAAGGATCACAGTAAAAAATTCCTTCAAATCACGTTAACGGTAAAATATTACAGTGAAAAGTGAAGTATTTTCAAGTTTATGTCACAATATATTTCACGAATCGTCGTCAAAATATGTAGAAATTCACGATAACGATAAAAATAATGCATATTTTACGAATCACGACTCAAGTTATAAAAATCGTCTGATTTTATGCTAACGACAGTTGAAAATCGCCTTTCATCACACGATAAAAGACATTCCCACTCTGTCTTGGCTATGAATATAAATGAAGACAACTCGTACTGTAACGTTTCCAGTAACGTCTCACCTTAAATGAGTATTTAGTCATTTTGTTGAGGATTACGAACAACTGATGTGTGATTAAGTTAGTGAATTTTATAAACTTTATTCTATGGGGAATTTATATATGTTATACCTGAAAGTCACGATATTGTTTGCTAGTATCTTGAAACGAATGAAACATGTAAAGCCATTTATGTTAATTTTGACATTAATTTTCTTCAGGTCAGTGGGAGCATTTTGATGATTTGAACATGAAAACTTTACATGTCCTAATCGTCAAATGCTTCCCTTCCTATATATACAGATATTCAAAGATTTAGACAGTGAAATTACAGTAATTCAAGTATTGCAGAGAAAAAAGAAAAATGCCAAGGATATATATAGTCTAAACTTGATTAAGACTATCAGTTTGAATCTGTGCAAATAAGTATATTTATTTAACCATATATGTGGGAATCAACTTGTAAATAATATTGTTTGCCTACTCTTTAAGCAAAATTATGTAATGGTCAGAAGAATTAGTATTTTCTATCGGGAATTTTTCGCGTGTTTAATTTTCTTTATATTCGGGGATAAGAAAAATCGCGAAAATTATAACCCGCGAAATATTCCCACATAAGACATCATCATAAATCGCGAAAATTGTAGATAGTGAAAAGTTTACCTGACCATTTGGGCATAGACTTATTATACATTTGTATATTAAGTCTATGGTTTGGGCAACATATTGTGAAAAATTACATGCGAAAACAACCTAATATACTGTTTTAGTATGTACTAACCTTTGTGCTTTTGAATATAAAGCGACCTTCATGTACCTCCAGGACTTTCTTGTTATTCTGTATAAATGTCACAAATTCTTCCAAACAGGAGTTTGTGAAACGTATTATCACGTACCAGGTTTCTGATTCTTCTTCGTCGGAATTCTCATCCTAAATGAAAAAAGGAAGGATGTGGATGTACATGAAACAAAATTCCATAATGTGCAAGGTAAAAAAGTATAGTTCTCGGAAGAAAAAGCATGAACTTTACATACTGCAATATGAAGGCCTTTCACGCTTTTTTGTTTAAACACAATGAAAACAAAACGTAAAATAGTTTATTTTCTCACAAACGTTTTTCCATATTACGCGTTTTTACGGGGCCCTGGGTGGACGAGTGGCTAAAGTTGCTAACTCGTGATCACTAGCCTAACACCGTTGTCGTGGCTTCGGGGTCCGTTCCTCCCGCTTCATGTATTAAGGATTCCAATCACAGGTCGGGGATTCACGGGTCAGCCACATAGATTTCCGAACCTTTCCTCCCTATCCCGGACCCACCATCATGTTTCGTAGTGACGATACAGCTGAAAAATTGCCGAAAGAGACGATAAACTCCAACAACGCGTAGACACACACGAGTTTCTAAACTATGTATCGAGATGAGAAAGTAAAAAAAAAAACATAAACAAGCAGTATATAACCAACCCTTTTACGGCAAAAGATACACGAGTTTAGGGATTTTCTGTTGAATTGTTTTGCACTATGCATGTTATGTATTAATAATCAGATATCCATTTTTATTAGATTTTGTGGGCTTATATACAATACTCATAAACTGATGATGAATTCATGTATACGGAAAATACTAGGCATATTCACATGCTATCATTGTTGTGAAGTCAACCCATTGATCAATACTGGATTATTCTAATATTATCTGCAATTTTAAACTTTTTTTCTGAAACATTCGTCCCATTAAGTTTAATATAAACGCTTTTATTTGCTTATATAATGTGGAACCTTGCACTGTACATATAGAATATAGGACATTTTGTTTTTCATACAGACATTATCACGGAAAATATTCGGTGAGCCCGTAGGGCGAA
>JAOXYI010355002.1:0-10182 GCA_028566495.1 Lithophaga antillarum
ATTTAATCTGACGTATTTTTTTACATGTACAGGCTTTTTTTTATTATTCTGAGCTTCTTTAAACAGATTTCACAGCATCTACATGTAAATGTAACACCTATAAGATAAGAGTGTAAACTTTTATCAACCTAATAAATAATACCGACAAAGTAAAATATATTTACTGTGTCACATATTACCTCCTAATCTTTTGGCAAGACTGCTGTGGTGACGAGGTTTCCACATACTTCTCATTACTTCCAAATCATCATCATCTCCTAATGCTGATTCATTTGATTCTTTTGATACACCTTCTGATCCAATAACTGTAGCACCACTTAACTGTCTATCTTCATCCACTCCAGTATTTTCCTTTTCATCAGGCAATTTTTGAGATGTAAATGAACTGTCCTCTTTATCTACACATTCATCAGTCACTTCCTCACTTTTATTCACAGCCTCATTAATTGAGGATGTACACTGACTAGAATACTTTGTAATGCTGTTCTGTTCTGTACTGTTCAATTTTGCCACACTTGAGTCCTCTCTCTCTAAATTTTCAATGCTGTTTTCGGTACTCTTTGATTCACTGCATTTTTCATTATCTAGTTCATTATTAATGCTGTTAAATTTTACGACCTCACTATCAGCCTTGTATTTCTTATCCAATTCAATTGCTGATTGTTCTTCTAACTTATTTTCTACACAGTTTTCCATCATCCTATTTCTAGATGAACTTTGAACTTTCTCATCCATGTCACTTTTAGCACTAAGCTCACAGTTATCACCCAAATCTGATGGTGTAGGTGTTTTAAGTTCACATTTTGATATTTCCTGAAGAACTGGAGATCTAGATTTGTCATCCCAATTCAAGTGTTTGCAGAGCTCCTCTACAATAGTGTCACAATCACCAAGGAGCTCTACATCAAAGTTCAAGTGTTTAAGAGGTTCTCTGTTGATCAAGATCTGAGGTACATCTTCAGGTAATGAATCTAAAATGAAAAGACTAGAATTATAAAATCACTGTAGGCTTATAAAGCCATATTTTCATTCAGAGTCACATGACATCAAAAGTATATTTTCTGATAGATCAATATTGTACATATTCGTATACATGTACTTCATGTTGTCCAAAGGGAAAACAAGTCTAGAGCCCATTGTGCCATGGGTATTGCAACAGGTAAATCTAAGAAATAATTTATGGCGGCCCATGGTTTGTTTGAGATTTTACCACGGGTAGACCTTATTTTCATGAAAATTTTGCCCTGAGTGGAGCAAGGGGTAAAATTTTCGAAATAAGGCTTACCTGTGGTAAAATCGAAAACAAACCATGGACTTCTATAATTTATTTCAATTCTAATAGGGGAAAATGTTCAAAAAAAATAACCTGAATTCATACTGCATTGGACGACGCCATTTCCGGATTTATGACATTTTCGTGTACAAAACATATTGTAACATCATCAATTCACGCCTGTCGTGGTTTAAGGAATATTTTACAACACCTCTTTTTATATGACGTTTACACTGCCGCATTCATTAGAATTGTTCTTTTACCAGAGGCGCAAGTTAAATATGGTGCGACTAATTTCCTTGAAAGTACTTCCAGATTTCAAAAGGTGAGTTGTGCAGCCATTTCAAATTCTTCATTTTACTGTTGCACACGAATTGGATTTATCTTTATAATGTACATTATTATTCTTTTGTAATTTAGTGTACGGAAAATCAGACAAAATCATTTTAATTTATGCAACTCTGTTGTTCAAGGGAACGTTCTGAACAAACAGCAAATGAAACAAATTTACAGAAGAAACAGATTCTTTTATTTGATCAAATCTATACAGGATATATATATATTTTTTTTGAAGGGCCAGGAAAATTTTGAGAACTGTTGAAAATTCTATTTTTCCTTGAGTTGGAGAGAGCAGAAGAAAAGCAAAACAACTAAATTTTCCAGTGAAGACATGATTTCAAAATCTTCTGATATTGTGAAGTACTTTAAAAGTATTAATATTTGCAGTGTTTTAATTCTCGCTATTTTCATGGCAGCATACTTTACGCTAAAATTTAATCCACTTGAAATACAGGTTTTTATACACTTTTAACTGGAGAAATGGTTGATCGTGAAAAGATGTACCAACTACCACATTTATACTGTATCAGTAAACAGTATTCTGCGAAAATTGGAATCACTAAAAAATAATACTTTCACAGTACATTCACAGTAACATCCAGTGTATGTAAGGTCAAGAATGAAGATGGCAGACATCTTTACCTCAATGGTATTTCCATGTAATTAAGATGTAAATGAACACTTTATCTTTAGTATTTTTCTTCAGTGAAATTGTAAAACATGTTTTCTGATATAAATCACATCAAATACTGACCAAAACCTGTGTCCATTGTTTGCAACACAGGCTATGTCACAGAAGTGATACCAACACTATTGACATTCCTACCATTTTTGTGACAATTTTCTAAGAGTTTATCTAAATAAAACTTGTTAAAGAAAAGCTGTGCATAATACATGTGATAATACATGTATAATAGCCATTCATGTTTTAGCTTCAGCTCAGGAAATATAACGAAACATCCAGGTTATATGAAATTCCCTGCTTAAAACCTGAATAACATATTTTGTCTGCTGAAGCTAGTACAACTGAAGTCAGTGAATTATTACAGAATGATTAATTACATTTCTGTCAGATTCTAAAGCTCGCACAAATAAAACTGATATCCATATATTGTATATATGCTGTAATTCCAAGAGTATTATGGATTCTATCTCTAATTTTTATTCATGAATCTTGCATAAAAGTGTTGCATTTCATATCCTGGACCTGATAACATGCTGACAAGGTAACCACAAGAGTGAACCTGTGTTAGCGCTAGAAGGTTGACAAATGCTAAAGAAACTATCATGTGGCTAATAAATTTCAGGGAAAACCAGATTCAAACACATGGAACTTTAGTCACAAAAATTTCATTTGCTGTTATGTCTATTAAAGTGTGGCTAATGCAGATTTTATGCTACCGCTAACATAGTGAACTGTCAGTGTAGTTTGGTTATGACTTATACAATTTTCAATATTCGAATTGAAAATGAGGTTATTCTGTTTATTATGTAGAAATTTAAGTATTGTCGAAATCGTTAAGAACTTATTTTTCTTTTCTCTACGTGCAAATGTTATGTCATTGTGGCGGTGTTGACGACGACAACTGTTATGACATCAGAGAATGAAAATAACTCTGTTTTTCAATGTGAAAGATTTTTATTTTTATTTCACTGAGAAATCACGGTATTTCAATTTATAAGGCTTCATATTCCCTGTCAATGTTTTATACCTTCTAGTCTGTGACAGAGTAGGGGAGTATAACATAGACAGGTGATGTGAATCCCTATGCCATGTCAGAGACATATAATAATGGTTTTATATGTCTCTGGCCATGTGAAGTTGAACAAGTGAGCCTCTAGTTTCAAACAAATTTACAGTGAAAACAGGGTTTTGTTGGGGTTCATATTTTTTCTGAACATTTGAAGGGGGAACAAAATATTTTCATATTTTCTAAAGTGGGTATAAAATGATAAGTCCCTAAATGGTCTTTTGAACTGAATGGTATTCCCACTAGTGAAGTTTCGGACTAAAGAACTTTCAAAATATAGACATGGAACCCCCAAACACCAAAGGGGAGGACTTGTTATACGTATGTTTGTCCGTGAGAAAAAATTACACCACCCAAAAAATATCAACATTTTGGCAACATCCCCAAAAATTACATGCTTAAAATAGACTCCCTTTTTTGACTTGAGTTTGAACTTAATCCAAATAGTTATGACTTCTTGGGATGTTTTTTTATTATCTGCATTTTTTAATTTTTGAAGGGATGAAAAGTAAAAAAATCCAAATAATGAAAAAACATCCCATATTTGGACTAGTTTGAACTGTCATCTTTTCCTCCTGTGTTTGAACTTCAAACTATAATTGTTACTTGACCGTTACACTGTGTAATGACTTAGTATGTGGACTAGGTTGGAATATTTCGGGTTATCTTAAGTAATGCAAATACTGTCAAATTCAGATATTACCGGTTCACCTGGTAAACAGGTAAACGCCCAAATATTACACGAAAGGGATTTGTCTCCCTTTGGGTGATGCTAAAAACAACCATAACAGTACAGCAGGGAGTACTCTGAAGTTTTTGTGACTCGCAAGTTCGAACTATTTTATGATTTAAAAAAAAAAGAATAAAAAAAATCGGCTGATATATTTTCAGGATTATTGAAAATTGTAGTACTTTTGTATGGTGTCACTTTTAGTGTGGTGTATGGTGGGGGGTTCAATCAATCTGTAGGTACTTAGCCAGATTTTTGTATAGAAGGAATTTTGCCCTCCAAACTGCTAAAGAGCCTATACGTAAGACGATTTTTTTTTCAGAGTACCCCACTATTTGGGGGTACATGTTGTGATAACATTGGAAAAATTAGACTGTTGTAACATGTTATATATATTGCGAGCGTTCTATACAGAAAAAAGAGCGTGAGAGGGATTCTGCATCGACCATCATGACCATAGAATCCTACTTTGGGGTAATCCTGTCCCATTCCATAGCCTTTATTTGCTGGTTAATCGTGGAGGAGAAGGAGCCGAACAAAACATCTTTGGCTGTTCCTACCTCCTCCACGATAATTGCCACCTCTGATGCTGTAAAATTTGGATTTCTTTCTTTCTTAACTTCCCCTGCCATGCTTGCAGCCATGGCTCCTCCAATTATCGTCTGCTCAAACCTGTTGTATATATTTTTTACCTTCGCACATGCGAGAGTTCCACTCTTAGGCGTAAATTTACGTGTAACTTCCGACTTTTTTACGACTGCCTTCGTGAAACGGCCGTAAGCGTAGACGTAGCTTGGACGTAAATAAAGCGTAAGTAGTTACGATCGACGTAAGTTACGATCGGTTCCTGAAACGGTAGCCTGATCGACAAAAACTAGGAAACTTGGGAGAGAACATTCCATACATCATTTCTGTTAAGTTTGGTTTCACTTGAAACAGTGTCTTTCTGAGTAGAAGATTAAAATGTGAAACGTAAACAGACGACGGACGCCACGTGATTAAAATAGCTAACATGGCCCTTCGGGTCAGGTGAGATAAAAATAGTGATATATTTTTTCTGAATGAGGAAACTTTCAAAATGAATCAGGAAAATAGCTCTTAAATTATGTATGTATATTCAATTAGCTTTCGATATATCATATAACTCCCATCTTTTAGTGCAAAATGTATTATTATGTTTGTAGTTTTGTTTTTCATGTATTTGTTTTTCTTTCTTGATCTTGTTTAGTTGTTGGGGTTGTTATTTTATCTGTTGACATTCTACCCCAACTACTCATATGAATAGCACTGGTACTGATTGATTGAATGGAGATTAACGCCACTTTCGCCATTTTAGGCCTAAATTGAGGCCAGTATAATTTGCTGAGGAAGCCGTAGTACCTGATAAAACCACCGACATTCCTATATCAGATAATATACATATTATACGCTTCCGGTACACTTTTATTTTGTAATAACCCACATTTAGGCTCAAAATTACACATTAGAGATGATAGACTATAAGAATGTATACATTATTTCTGACCAAACATATATATGCCTAGACAACTCGGCCACCGAGGCCGAGTAGAAACAATTCGATAGAACACAGTCAAGTAGAACTGATGTTTATATGAGCATTTATTCTTTGACACATCTGCTAGTAAACCTCATCCCTAAGCAGAAAGGCTACCACGCTTACAACAGGTAATCGCAAAATATAAATATATAAGTTTGCTATTTATTCTACGTTTTTGATATGTTTGTAATACTGTAATTATCGCTAGAATCAAAAAAGTATGATTCATGCTCCAAATGCTATTACATGTATGTCATATTGTTCTAAGTGAAACTTATCTTATGGATACAGTAAACAGAAATGTATGAATATAAAGGATATTATACTTAAGGTAAACATAATATTTATACAAGTCATATAGATATATCTGTGCTTACCTTGAGTATAGAATTTAAAATAAACTGATTTGACTGTTTAATATAATGTGCGTGGTGTATGTATTGTACATGTTCGTATTGTGTCAACATATTAAACTGATTAAAATACGTAATAAATATCAGTGTTACGGCAAATGTCTGTGACTACGAAAATTTTTTTTTTTTTTTTTTTTTTTTTTTTTTTTTTTTTTTTTTTTTAGAACTCGCAGTTTCATATTTTGGTCATACTGTGGATTCATTTATATTCGTTTCATGCCAATTTTCGTGGATTTCGTGGGTCACAGCAAACCGTGAATTCAAAAATTCAACGAAAAATAATCATCTCACTTCAGTTTTAAAGGTGCAAGGCTGAAATGACTGAAGATATTTGCCGTGGGGGCGGAACAGTATGAATGTTCAATGTTATTTCGCTGTGGATGGGTAATGAACTGCATGTTTGCTGTCGCTTTCCTTCAACAAAAAGCATTTTAATATGAATCTGCGGCTGAGAAATAAGTCAAATCAAACGAAAGAAGTAAAATTTTCATCTTGTGAATGTGTCAACTGATTGCCATATTAACTTCCGGTTGTGTTTTGTTACATAATATAGTGTTGATTTAAAGACGAAAATGGCAACATGGTACATATCTTACCAATTCGAACATTTTAACGACCTTTCTTTTTAATTCTTGAACTTGTAATGCACGAATTTATGTATCCCACAGAGTGAGCTTTTTTTCTCAGTCCACGAAAATTGATATCCACGAATTAAAATGAGTTCACAGTATTATACGGTGTTTCCTTAAATTTGGACCAACACAGAGAGCCGGAATAGTTAAAATTGAGTTTTGAATATTCATGGTGCTTAGCTGATCCAGGCTGAGTTTTCATTGGTTGTAAAAACGACATTTTGGTTGTCACTCTGACATGTATTTTCCGGATTATCCAGAAATCGGATATAAAATATATCTTCATCAATGCTCATAATATACATGTAGGCAACAACAATGAACAGGGTCTGAGGACACCCCTCACGCAGTGAAAAATGAAAATGACAATAATAAATTATCTAGCACTACCATTTTGATATTGTTGTCTTCATTATGAAGGTACACTGATATCTGATTTAAAACCTTTTCACCAATGCACGGTATATCAGATATGTTTTAGACTGTATGCTTCTATTATTGTTTTCAAGATATAGTAGGTCAAACATTGTCAAAGGTCAGTTTTCAATTTTGTTAGGTATGAAATGTTTTCTCACAAGTGTATGACACATCATGGGCAATGAATAAGCATAAATTAGCAATATGTCAATCAAACTTGACACATCAGATAAATGGAAAATAGCCAACACATTTGTTGAAAAAGTGGAGAAACTGCTTGGAAAAATCAAACATTACCTATTCATTTCACGGCAACATTGACCAATATTTGTTTATTCGATAACATACAGTCTATTTAAGGATACTGCTCAACCGCCCTTACATTTCCAGCACCACCCTGTACCCTTAATTATTTCCACCACCATCTTAAGATCATGACATTATCCACAAAGAGTTTGTGTTCTTTCAAGCTATAAGTTCCGACTAAGTCAAACTATTTCTCCTGAGTTAGTAATTGTAAAAGGTAAATAACACTATCTGGAAATCCTTAAACTTACAATTTTTCACTATAATCAATTTTAGCTATTAAAATGCCTATAAAAAGTTTTTTAAAATAGGGTGTATAATTTCTTTGTCACAACTAGTAAAAGAATTAGTTTAAAATAGTTTTTATTAGCAAAGTATAAAAGGCTGCGAATATGGCGAAAACTAGTTATAAAGAAATCCTATTCAAGACCGTCAACCACAATAAGACTATTACAAAATGAATGGAAGAATGAGGATAAAGATAGGGGAGGGAGTTCACCTTCTTCACTTATTTAATAGTTAATGTACTATTTCAAAAATATTTTATTCATAAATTGAAATGATTGGATAACAGAGCTAAGCCAATATATATCCTCTCCTAAATATCTTGCAATAAACTGGAATCTAGAAATCGAATATCACTCTTTCTTTCAAATACATCCTCTGTTACGAAGCAAGTTACAATTCTTCACAGGAAAATCTAACGGTATATACTAGTAAACGGTTCCAATTTTTATCCAATAGTAATAAGATAACAGGTTGGATATAGTGCACAAATTCTCAGATCGTGTTGTTAGCATATGACATTTAAAAAATACAGACTAGGAGGTCCTTGTACGTTTAAGATGGGAAAAATACTTAACAGTTACAACATACCAACAGACCAAGAATGAACAATCTCAAAGACTGGCTACTCCGAGAAAAATGCCGCGCTATAAATGAACATGAAGGCAAGGACAGTGAAAGTAACTATTCATATCCCTGGCTTGGTACATGCCTTACCTCTGGATGTAATAAAATTAACTCTCCTGAAGATGTAACATCCTTATGACCACAATAATATCTCTGGTGTTCATAAAGAACACAAACAACTATGATTCTGAACTTTGAATAGTTAGACTAGGATAACACATTTTATGGTGTAGTAATTTGAGTCGGCAAATCTCTTGTCAAGGAATTCTAATTCTCTTACTTCAAACACAATTGATAAAATTCAGCTTTTCCTGGTCTGTATTACATACTGTACATCATGCCTTTAAAATATTTTACCAGGGTTGAATTTCATTTTCAATGTATGTTTCACCCTGCCAAACATATAGTGAAATATCCTGTTTTGTCTCGGACTACTGCACAGACAAATGTCGTGAATGTCACCTGCGTCGAGGTTATGCAAAGCCTTCACGTGCAATCCTTTTTCATCTGAATCTAAATTTCTTGGAAAGACTACAGATTGTAATCCAGTACACAATTTTCACAATGAAACGGTATAAAGCAAGATATGATCAGAAAAAAATCCTTGTGTTCAATGACATTCTATCAAAACAATAACTGGCTCTTTCAGATCTGAAAAGCTTGCTTAGCAGAAAGTTGTGGAGTCTGTGGAAACATCCTGTCGTATGATCTTTTTCTGTTCTAATTTTTTAAAAGACAGAGCTGATTTTATAGAAAACTAACTGGCATAAAATGCTATATATACTTCATATTTTATTTATATTGTGAAACTAATACTCTCTTGAAATTAATATTTGAATGTTTCAATAATTCAGATTGGTATTTTGTTGTATTTAAATCTTATTTTTGTCTGCTAGTAACTCATATTTGATCACTGATCTTCTCGTGCGAAAGGTCTATAATTTGCGCTACACTTTAACCTAAACGATAATGCTAATGTCTTGAAATCAATACTTAAATATTTCAATAATTCAGATTAGTTTCTGTTGTTGTATAATTCCTTATTCTAGTTTACTTCTACTATTAAATCATGCTTGATCATTGAAATTCTAGTACGAACGGTCTTTAATAGTACTATACAATTTACCTGAAAGTAAAATATTATGCATCCAATTTATGATCCAATGAATTGGTTAAGTTTTTGTATTTAATTCATTCTTTCGGAGCAGTTAACATTTTAACTAAAAATGTATCTAAAGGCATTAAGGGTGATCTTCTTTCCCATCTGTTATATTTGCCAAAGAATGTGTCTAAATCCCATTTGAGACTTTTGCTTCCGGACATAATAAGGGATATATGACAGGTGATGCATGAATAGCAGTGGAGGCTTACCCTGTCGAAACACCTGATCAAACTCCTTTTGGAGTTCGTACAAACCCACATTCTTTCTACTTCTATTTGTCATTCCCTTTGTCATTCCCTTTGGAGTTTGACAATAACTTCGGTATATTACATCTTATATTCAAATGTTTCAGTATTATGTATGTTTCTCTAGTTATTTAATCCGTAGATAAGTCAAATAAAAATCATATATACATATTAATTGTTACTTATACAGACCCATGTTAACCTCTTTTCCAGACTGCTTAGTGGATTAACTGGAAGTATAGAAATTTATAAATAAAACGTATTGAGACATAGAGTACTACATATTATGGATATAAGGAACAAAATATTATTTCAGATGTGTCTTATTAATAAAATTATTACCGTTCCAAATGTTGTTTTAAACCCTATTAATCTCATTGTGAACCTATCAAAATTATATTTTTATCATGTCAGCTTTCGATACGCAAAATATTGTATCCTTTA
>JAOXYI010355112.1:0-10180 GCA_028566495.1 Lithophaga antillarum
TGTCCTTCTTCTTGTCAATCTAGCTCAAAGAAGTAGAAATGAAAAAGTATGGAAAGCTGTAAGGGTCAAAAGAAAACGACAAGTCATCAATACGTATGACTACGTTGTGGCTTTCTAAAGGATATCCATTGATTGAATGGCGTTTTACGCCACTTTCAGCAATTTTTTTTAGATGTATCGTGGAGTCCAGTTTTTATTGGCGGAGGAAGCAGAAGTACCCGGTGAGATCCCCAATCTTCCGCAGGCTGAAAACTGCTGACACTCCTTGTCAGTCAAGGTTGGAGTCGAGCACACCTCGCAGCGATCTATTCTGGACTACTTAGACCATTCGGCCACCGAGGCCCCTATGACCATATATGAATTTTAATGAAACAAACAATAACGTAATAGTAGTAGGTCTTTTTTCTCTCTTTCTTTCCTTCTTCCTTTTGAAAAATTACTTTAACGGAATGGTCCCTCTTTTAAGACAAAAAAGCTGAAAATATTTTAACGGCGCTTCAAGCCACCGGGGCTAGTAATTTAAATTCTGTATCTCACGTTTAATGAATAACACTATCATTCAAACTGTCGTAAGCAAATTTCATTCAATTTCTCTTATGCAGTATCAGAACTGTACAAAAAAAGTTTAAGAGCATATAAAAAGTTGTGTAGAGAGATTTAACATATTAATACATCACTTATATGGACGTGAAATCTGTGGTTTACTGTATGTGCCGTTTGATGGGCCCATGATCGGCTAATGATAAAGTTTGCATTCAGTAAGAGGACCAATTGGTAGTTTTTAAAAGTCAAAATTGGGTCTTAACACTAAAATTTCGGCACGCTTCATCCGTAGTTTTACCCCTAACGCTTATGTTGTATTTTCTAACCATAATCCCGTTGCCTTCTCATGAAAACTTGATAAAAAACTTTTTATGCCAGTTAGTTTCTTAAACAAGTTATCAATATATATAGGTAAGCTGAATAAATTCTGTTTAGACAAAAAAGTCCAGATTTTTTTTCAGTTTAAGACAGGATAAAGTGGCCATGAAATAACTTTATCGGAGAAATAAGACAACCTTTATGACCAAAGTTAATATCAGTTTGGCTTTCTTGTACAGTTGTCTTACTACGGGAACACGACAATAGCACCTATGCAATTCAGTTTATTTTTGTCCTCTCAAATATTTCTTATCAACATTTAAAAACAAAGTGCTGGTTGCTTAGGCCAAACCATGTCCTTTTTCAACCAGGCTGCAAAGTTTAGGAGTTAGGAATGTCAGAAATACTCAGTATAGTTATTTTTTTTTAAATTCATTCGCATATAATTAAGAAATCGCATTCTTACTCCAGGCAAAATTAGCAGTAATACATAACACCAAATCAAGTTAATACTTTTGTTATAACTGTTTTCAACAATGCCATTAAATTATGCCATCAACTTTGTTGGTATTTTTCTTAACACCCTTTCCATAATCATTCTTTAATATTTGATCCATATGATTGTTGTTCCTGATCTCGTTTGGATTTGTTTAAAATTATTTAAATTACAAAGCCACTTCAAAATTATGAAAAGTTTTCCTAATTAATCAGTTGATTTCCATGGTATTTCAGAATATGCTTTGATTTTCTTCAGTAGGTGTTACGGGACTTGCTAGTAGAATGTTAACTTTCCGCCAGGACTTCTAACAAATATGGATGGATGGATACTTAACGTCCAGCGGGTAATCTTTCAAACATATTCAGGATGAGAACATATTAGTATGATAAGATATATGAATCCTGCTTTGCACTCGACCAACACGATGAGTTGGATTTTTATAGTGCTAGCTCACTGAAGTAACAGTCCGCAGGAAAACATGTCATCCCACTCGGACACATTTTTCTGACTCCGAGCCGACCAGTCTTTGCTCTTACTCCTTAATGCTACGTGCTTAAATACCAAATTTAATGTCTTTTGCTTGACCCGGCCGGGGATCGAACCCACGACCTTCTGCACTCGAGGCGGTCACGTTGTCACGTTAACTATTATACCACCGAAGCGGTTCTCTAACAAATACGACTGCCAGTACTAGGGTAACATGTATCTCAGCAAGCACCAAGAAATCTTAATAAAATTGAGGAGAATTTTACTTATCTTAAAATACTGAAATTCCCGACTTTTCAAAATCCTACAAAATCAAATATGGCTGCCAGAACTTGAAACGGACATGGCTGCCAGTACTACATTAACTTAATAGGGTAACCTGTATCTCAGCAACAACTCAAGATATCTTAATGAAACTTACTTTCAACTTTTTACAATATCGAACATGGCTACCAAAACTTGGAACAAACATGGCTGCCAACACTGCGTTAACTTTCTGGTTTAGCCTGTATCTGAGTGACCGTGCAAGATATCTTTGTGAAACGTAAGGCTTATTTTACTTTCTATAAAATTCTAAGGCTTACAATTTTTCAAATTTCTTCGGTATCGAATATGACCGACAGGACAGATTCCTCAGTGTGACCTGTAGTTGTGCACCATATATTTGTTTTTCATACTGTGTTAGATATGGGGAATGCAGAGGTATTTATTTGTGAGCTATGCGGACAGTAACTCCTGTTACTTCTCTTATGAGACAGTACATCTTCCCACTTCTGTAATTGTAATAACAACCAGTTTTACTGCCAAACAGGAAAACAAGGTTTGCTGTCTTTCTGACAGCTGAATTTTCTTGTTTATATTTCACTTCATTATATAGTGGGTTGAACGTTGGGTCAGCCTGAAATAAGACTTTGTCAAAAACGTCCCTGATTTCCAGTTCCTATAAAAGAAGCGAAATCGAGTTTTTCCAGCATGATTCCTGGGCATTCGTCAGAACCACTCATCATCTCATAATTCTTCACTGATTTTCAGCAACTTAAGGCAATTCAGGGTTAACATTGTGATTATTGATATAAACCAACGATGTTTTGATGCATCACTGTGACGGAAAATTTTTGCTATATACTTATGTAGCAACAGTCAAACCTTGAATCATATTTTAAAAATAATATACATACAAATTACATAAATTTAACTACATATGTTCATTTAAGGTTTACAGTTTTATAACACTGGAATTCGGTGTTTTTATCTAATTGTGCTATAAAAATAGTCCGTTACAACATCATTAACGGAATTCTCATCCTATTCCTGGCAAAGCTTACCTCGATTACAATTTAATCTATCCTCGCCCTGTTTGTGTTGTTTAGTTATTTTAAATTGCGCATAATTTATCTGTACACTTTACCAGCTTACAGCCGTACTGGTTGCTTGTTACGCATAAATACATAATATTACAAAAAGTCCTATTTACACTTGTAAAATGTTTTTATTAGCCTTTATAAATTTCAGTTTAATTTAATCAGTATCCCTTTATCTCCAAAACATAATGATTCCGTTTTCTGACTATCTCGACTGAGCATTGATTAAGGTGCTAGTTGATCCAGTCGGTCCCGGTCTAGCCTAGACTCAGTGTTTGGGCAGTATGATGTTGTTGTTTTTCACCGGTATTCCGTCTCACATAGCCATACATATTAAATTATACTAGTTGGTTCACAACACGTTACACTGATGGCAGCGGACCAACAAAGTAAACTTAAGTATTGGCCTCAGGCTATTCAGACACAAGTCTAATTAACTTCCTACAGGACGGGGATACAAGCAACCCTGGCACATCACCGAGTGTCCAGGAATCACAGCTCCTCGCATCTCTTAGTAATTTTACAATAATTATTGATGCCTCACCTTTACCCTAGATTCAGATTGGATTCAAAAAGAAAACGCGAAAAAAGAATCAGGACCTCTTAGTTTTACCTGTAGGCTGTCGACATATGAAAATAGTGAAACAAACTGTGCATTTTAACATACTGTAAATAGGAACAAAAACAACCGAATTGAAATAGAATCGAATGAACTTAAAGAACTTAGCCAGTTCGGAGAAAAGAATTTTGGGCCAGCCTGAGAGTCATTGTAAATCGTGGTTATCAGGCAGGGGGAGATTTCTCAAAGTAGGGGTCTTGTGGTTTGCAATTCATTAAAATTTGCAGATTTCGACAGGACTCAGATCTCCGGGGTCAAAGAGACCCGTGTTGCCTGCCGGGTACTAACCATTCCTGAGATATGCACAGAAATAAATGTGTGCTGTTTTTCCTGCCTGCGGGTAGACACGGGTGTGTAGACTCCATAGCTCGGTATGATTTAGGCAACAATATACTGAATGACGGTGATACATTCATACCAAACAGAAATTTACATACATTCCCTGAACAAAATACAAACCAATATCATACGGACATAACGATGTAGACAGATAAAACTCCTATTTTTGACGGCAGTGGGCGTTGGCAAGATTTTCTTGTACACTTGAATATGGTTTCAACAATGAACCTATTGGACGAAAGGATGAATGCCTATGAATTAGCCACTAGTTTAAAGGATGTAGTTCAGGAGGTTGTAACTGATCTGGAACCGGAGTTTCAATTATCTCGTCGAATCTTTGACTTCAAGATCAAGTAAATTTGTAAAGAACTAGGCTAAATGAACTGCAAAGAAAAACCTAGTCAATCATTACCAGAAATGGCTCAAGAAATAAAGCGCATTACTAAGCTTGCATACCTAACTGCTCCGCATGATATGACGGATCAATAGATTGCTTTGTTAGAGCAATTAACGATCCCAAAACACTATCTATATTCCTAAGGGAACATAAGACGATTGACTTAGGTTTGGATATGAAGCATTTATTACTGACAAAAGCGTCTTCAAAGCCCTAAACAAGGGCTCCGTATCAATACGACACAAAAACTGATCAAAATGGGCAACTTTTTGAATACATTTCTAAAATTAGTCCGAAACTGGACAGCATGGTTACAGCAAATAAAGACCAAATAAAACTTAAAGTCACGTAAGGAGAAACTGCTTCAAACTTGAAGCAGACAAAAGGAATGGTTGTGTAAAATACAACAATGTAAATACATCTCCAGATACAAATAGTAAAAGAACAAATGCTACACAAACTGAAAATGTTCTGTCTTTCAAACGTCAGGTCAGGGAAACTATTCAACGCTGAAGAGGAGGACCACAATTCATCAAATCTTTGAATGATAACAGGTCAAAAATTTTAGTCAATTAAAACTCAATTAAACAAGACAGTTTATTAATTGTTGTATTTTTGATACTCAAATCAACAGTTTGATTGACAGTGTCCATGATTTGCGTGCTACACCTTCGAAAGTACAATTTACTCCCAAGTAATGAAAAGCGAAAATTACATCATAACCTGTGTATGGCAGATGGGGATATAATTTTTAACTCCTGTTTTTGTTGACCTGCCAGTTGGTTTGGGGGAAACTGTCGCATACCAAGGTTAAACACTGCTTAAATAGATTTACCTATGTTAATAGGCTATGTGCATAAAAATAAATTTACAGTAGATATGGGAGGTGGAATATTTACCTTAAATGGTGTTATAAACATACATGTATCAAAGAAGAAAGTATGACTTCTGTGTTTAAAATTTCAGTCAATGACAAATAATTATTCACAAATTATAACTAAAGGCAAAACTTCGGGTGATTTATAATGCTGTGATTGAGCCTTTACAGTCAACACAAACTTTACTTATAGCCAAGCCTTTATTCGATGCAAGATGTGGACAAGTTCCTCTACGAATTGTTAATATTACAGAATTACAGACTGCGAATTATACTCAAGTTTACATGTACTGCTTCTTGTGAACCTATAATTGATACTCATACAGGTGAATTTGGCATATCCAAAATGTTTGATAATAAAGATTAAAATAGCTTACCTTATCACTTACATAATTTGTATAAGAAAAGTAGTACAAATTTAGATACTCATGAACTCCAGAAATTGGAAAAACTGCTATAGTCTTTTTCAGTTTAATGTCATGGCAGGGGGACTCTGTAAAAGTGTAACTACATTTCAGCGTTTAATGGAATATGTTCTTCCCAGACTGAACTGACACACATATTTAATTTATATTGATAATATAATCATCTTTATCTTTGATGATTCGTCTGAATCTCATTTGAATAGATTAGAGGCCTTAGAGCGAATAGCAACACATGGATTGAAAGTAACCCCTCATAAGTGTCACTTCTTTCAAGAACATGATGTGTCTTTATGGCATGAAATTTTGGCTACGAACTGATCATGGTGCCCTAAATTGGCTACTTTGAGTTAGAAACCATGAGGGCCAGAAGGTTTGAATCACTAAACACGTACAATTTTGAAGATGGTAAACAGCATGTAAATGATGTTCTTTCCTGAAGACCTTGTTTTCCTTGCAATTACTGTTATAAACAAGATCAAAAGGGGTCAAAGGTCAATAATGAGGAAATCAGTGAAAACATCAAAAAATACAGGAGTGTTGAAGAGGTACATGATGAGTTGACAATCACCTGGCTTCAACGGAAATCTAAATCTGAAATTAAAGAAGAAAAAATCAACAGATGAAAATTCATCTTAAACATACCACTTAAAATCATGTCTAACTAAAAGGTCAGATTGACAAGACATCTTTATTCAAAATGTGAAAAAGTATTGGTCTCAGTGGGATAAAATACTTTACAGTAAATGGGTTAATATACATCCTGGTGAAAGTATATTACAATTACTTGTTCCAAATATTTGGAAACATGATATAATGAAATTACTGTGTGACAACCCTGTTAGGACACATTATTGTTAAGTACAATAGGAAGGGTCCAAAACCGATTTTATTTGGTTGGATATGCCCAACTACAGTGACGTGAGCCCGGCTCGTAAGCGTTTATTCAAAGATAACAACAATGAACTACAGTGTTAACGTTTGGAAGAGGTCAGTGGTGATAAACCCGTTCAAAAACCAGCAATTAAGCAAACAGAAAACTAGGAACAAACTTTAGAAACTGTAGACTTGAATAAAGCTTTGAAAGTATGAGTGCTAAGTCTCAAAATGCTGATAACAAATTAATTCTTGTTTTGAACTTAAATCAATCGAAACAGTCATTTTACTTTATGAAACAATTTACAGCAGATCCACTTGTTGTGAACAGAATCGTATTGTTGAGAAGAAATGTGAAATAAAAGTTGAAGCCACTGGATGCTACTCTACCGTTAGATTTAAACTCAATTTAAGTCCATGCACAACATTCTAATGTACATTATTGACATTTAAGAGGTTTATCATAAGTGATTGTATGAATTTTATTTATTTCACATTTTGATGATGATGTATCACAGTGTGTAAGTAAGTTTAAATCGGGTATAGGGGATTGACAAGTTTTAATTAAGTAGTATACAAAGCACGAAATGGTGTATCTCAAATTTTTCAATTTATTGAGAAATATAGTTAATTTAACTTTTATTCTATCCAAGATCGGCCGGAATTTTTTGAAGGGTGCATTGTCACGAACTTTATTATAAGCTGATATTTTTCTTAACTTCCCACAATCAGTTTTTTTTTAATTATTTGATTCTTGTTATTGTTCCTGATTCTGATCTTGTTCATCTTCCCAAGTCAAGGGTTTCTGAGTCCACATCGCTCCCCACAAACCCTTGACAGATTACATAAACAATTTGCCGGTTTTTCGTTGGCGTTCCGATCCGTTTTGTGTGTAATACTGACCAATGAAAATATCCGATACAGAAACTGCCATGGAAGTTTTCTAGAACGCTGTACATTATTTCGAAATGTTTATGAAATATGTACCAGATTTAACATAAAGGAGTTTACAAACAATGAAAAACTTGTTAGCAAGGGTTTGTAAGGAGCAACTTTGACTCTAAATCAATTGAAATGGGAAAACGGATTGTAAGTAGGAAACGATTTGATTGGCTGAATTCTGATTGGTTCACATTAGTGTTGATGAAGACCGGGAATTTACAAGCCTATACTGTCAAGGCTTTGTGGGGAGCGACGTGGACTCAGAAACCCTTGACTTGGGAAGATGTGGAAATCGTAGTACATAGAAATCTTAAAATTTTTATATATAAGTACATCACAGTGGAGTACATCATATAGTTAAAAATGAGGTCTGCATTTTACACTGTCTGGGAGTTAAAAATTTTCAGAGCAGAAGGAAGTTAAGAGCATTTTTTTTTTTTTTTTGCAAACAGGGAGATTATAAATTATATTGCTCATAATTGCAAATTCAGTTAATTACGTGCTAAAGTTGGCCATTTTGCTTCAAGCCAAAATTGAGTCATTTTGTCCTGCTGACTGATCAGTTTTCAACTAGAGTCACTCATCAGCCCATCACTGTGGAACAGCAATACAAATTTTATGCATGTAAATGGAAAGATGATGTCAGACATTGAGCTAATTCCAGTTTATGCATACAGGCCGTCTCAAGGTCTATCATGATAATACACTAAAGCTGATGTGGATTTTGGTTTGCCCACTTGCCCAATTTGTGTGGGCACAGAGTGGATAAACTGTATCCACAAATACCTATATGCCCACTCTGTCCACCTTCAGTTATAGCACAAGGTCTGTAAACCACTTTATGGGGTGGACAAGTATTGCATCAAACAATCATTTGGATGCTTTTAAAGTAACCAATACTTATCAGTGAGGGAACAAACAGGAGTGGGCATTAGGGTGGACAGTACAGCTGTGCACACAGTGGGGGAGTGGGAAGAGCAAAATCCATCTGGATTGTAGTGTATGTCACAAAACAGCAGCAATTTGATAAATTCTTCTCCCTTCACTAAGTTTACATTAAACACCTCACTGTTTGTTCTCTCTCTCTCAGTTTATTGTACTGCATTTCAGGATGGTACAGAGGTCAGAGTAGCCAGAATATTCAACACCTTTGGTCCCAGAATGCATCTTAATGATGGCAGAGTTGTCAGTAACTTTATCTTACAGGCTTTACAGAATGAACCTATTACTGTAAGTTTAATGCAGTATAAAGATGGCAGGGTTGTTAATAATGTTATCCTGCAGGCTTTGCAGAATGAACCTATGATCTTAAATCTGTCCCAAAATGCATACATAAAACTGGCAGAGTTATCAGGAACTGTATTCAGCAAACTGATACTGTAAAGTCTATCCCACAGTATATTGTATAGAACAGAATTGTCAATTATTTTTATCCTTCATACTTTACAGAATTATCATTTGACCTTCAAAACAGTTAGAGGGCCTTTGAAGCCGAGTAGTCTAGGTAGTAAGTCCTATCTCCTATTGATCACCAGTATGTCAACACTGCAGTTGTGAGTTTGAGCCTTGCTCGAAGCGAGGTATGCTCGACCTCAACCTTAATTGACAAGAATTGCCAGTTTTCCTGCCAGAGGTCAGGGATTCTCACTGGGTCTGCCAGCTTCCTCCTGCAATAAAAACTGGATGCCACAATATAGCTGACAAATTGCTGCAAGTGGCATAAAAACACTGTTCAATCAATCAATCATAACAGTTAAAGATAGTATAGCTACCCACAACATATCATCTTGCCAGGTATGATCATATCATCTTTGACAGACAAAGCTGCCATGAAATGATATTGCAAACAATAAAATATATGTGCACATTTTTATGCCTGCAGAAAGTCTTTGGCTGTTCTTGATATTTTGTACAGAGGATTATCTAGCCTGTGTTTGCAGCATGATGCATTTTTATATGGATTGTAATGTATATAAGACATTTTGGCTTGTTGAAGTGAATGGCAAGAATTTTTAATGTCTTTTGCTGTTACTAATGAGAAATTAGGATTATTGTTTAATGTCTCTTAAATGTATTATGTCAAGCTGATCATATCACTAGTAAGTCAGCCTAAATACAGATACTTTCCCTTTGATTAATCACAGATATCAGTGGTAGGTAAAAATCTCATAACTAGCATGTAGCTTCAGTATCTTAATTTTCCTGCCAGATTTGTTCAAGTAGTATTTCTCAGCATTCTGTCATTTAAACCAGGTGCAAAGTAGACACAAACCCTAACCCTAACCTTAACCCCTAACCCTAACCCCCTGACTCTAACCCTAACTTATGTTTGTTTTTCATCAACTGTAATATTTCTCAGTTCTCATTAGTTTAATTTTTACTAGCTCCAGCTCACCGGTGGTTACATTCTCTCAATAGGTTATTTTTATTGTGTCGCCTGCGTTTGCAGAGGCGACATATAGGGATCACTATCCGTCGTCTTGCGTCGTCGTCGTCGTCTG
>JAOXYI010355331.1:0-10179 GCA_028566495.1 Lithophaga antillarum
AATCGAATTCTAGATTATCAAATATTCCCCTTCCAGAGCTGGTAGATAATGACTGTTTCTATATATGAATCTTCATTTTGATATATTATACTTAGTATGTATATTCCTCCTATTTGGCTATGTAACGTCAGCCGGTCCATATATAGTATATGGACCGGGTATATATTAAATTGTGACGTCAAATTTCCGTTGTTGACTTTTTTTTTCAATTTACCACAATTAATACCTGCTGTGATTTTTTTAATGTTATTGATCAAAGCAATATTCATTTCCAGGATGAATATCAATATGATGGGACAAATTGAAATCAATAAACAATCTTTCTGTTTTACATAAAATAAAACCATGTTAATAAAAATGCTCTCTTTATACTGTTTTATAACTGGTCTGGTTCAATAAATATAATTCACCTAAATATATCTCTTCTTATAATAAAAGAAAGCAAAGAAAATAATTTTGAAGAAAAAAAATATTCAGTAATTCAAAACATTACCAACAAATTTTCAAAGTAACAAGCGTTAAAAATTTTCTTCGGTATACAAACTAGCACATAGGTAATTTAAAAGGGATTAAAACAATATGCGCAGTCACATAAACTCACAACATACAATGTACCCAACAAGTAAGTTACTTGATACATCCGATTGCATTGAATACAATAGCATTACATAAACACTTTACATTTATAAACTGTTAATATAAATACTATCTATGTTATATAACTAGACGCTCATCTGAGTGAGCCTGTATCGCTCACCTGGCTTCCTATTAGTTTCAGGTTTGTATTTGATTTGATTCAATGGTTCTAGAAAAAGATTTCAATATGTTCTATTTTTACTAATGACTGCCATCTTGAATGTCACGCGGTCATCGGACACAATTATATGGAAGGAGATCGCCCAAGGACCATTCCACCAAAATTTGATTCAGTTTGGTGGAGTAGCTTCAGAAGAGTTGATTTTAAAGTGCATTTTAGTCAAAATATGCTTAATTTGCATATCCGGGAAAAATGACAAAATTGAAAAATAAAAATACACGTTTAACAATTCTTTATCACGCACCTACAGTTCATACTTGATATCATTCAGTGGAAAAAAGAAGTCATAGTCGTTATTTATAATATTTCCTATTTTTAATGACAGCAGCCATCTTGGATGTCAGGCGAGGTCATCGGATACCATTCTCCAAGGGGACTATCCAAGGACCTTTCCACCATAGTTTGGATCTAACGGGCCTAGTAGTTTTAGAGGAGATTTTGAAGAGATTTTTGCCTTTTTATTCTATTTTTAGTAGAAATGGCCAGCTTGGATGATAGGTGGAGTCATCAGATACAAGGAGATCACCCAAGGACCTTTCCATCATAGTTTGGTTCCAATTGGCCCAGTAGTTTCATAGGAGAAGATTTTTAAGTGATTTTTTGCCTATTTTCTATTTTTCGTAACAGCGGCCATCTTGGATAGAGGGCAGGGCTGCTGGATACAATTCTAAAAGGGGACCTTCCAAGGAACATCCCTGCAGTGTTTGGTTCCAGCTGGCTCAGCGGTTTCAGAGGAGAAGATTGAAATGTGAAAAGCTAACGACGACGATGGACACCGACGTACGCCAAGTTATGGCAATAGCTCACATGACCCTATGGGTCAGATAAGCTAAAAATGTGAGCATTAACACGTGGTAAAATACTATGCTTGTCAAATCAAGCATCTTGAATTAAAGTCTGTTTGCGATGCTATAAATAATGGAAAATCTGTTCTCATTTCTCAGAATTTTGGACGCACAATTTTCAAATTTGGAATGTAGAATCCAAGCGGTTGTACCTAACTTTTCCGCTGAACAAGTTTTTGTTTTTTATTGTTTAGTTTGTGCAAGTTTTTAATCTCGTACCATGATTAAGAATCTTCTAAGCAATCCAATGAAAGGGATGTCAGATTGGATTACCGACGGTGTACTCGATTCAAGATACTCGGTGTACTTGACTGACCTTTAAATTTAACATTGAAGGTATGCTCACTCATGGTTGAATGATTTCAACAGATGCAAACTCTACATAACCGTGACCGGGCCGTCTCACTCTGCCATTTAAATCGAGGTTGAACTATTGGCGTAGAAATATAATGGAGAAAATTTCAAACTTGATTTTCTCCAAAATGGCACAAGCTACATTAACCAATATTTATTCAGGTATTAGTCCTGTTTTTACACTGTAAAATATTTTTAAAAATGAAACAGAAATAAATAAATGGGAAGCGAAAATCCATTACTTATAGATCTGCAAATAAACTTTAGCAAGTTGGTCATTCTACCGCGGTAGTCAAAATGAGTCAAAACCACACACTAAAAGAGTAATTTTGTCTGAAATCTGTACATGCGATTGATTTTGAAATCCATTCCTTTAATCAAATTCATATCAAATATTTGTTAGTTAGCGATGTTTTGTTTTGTTTTGTTTTGTTTTGGTTTTTTTGGTGCAATTAAAAAAGTTAGTCTAAGAAAGTCTAAAAACTTTCCCAGTTTATCTCCAAGAAGACTATAAGTGCCATCATGTTTCCAGAAATATAAGATTTGGTCAAATTCCAGAGAAGTTAACGACATACATCTTGACTTTATCAGTTTGTTTTTCATAACTTTGACATCCAATAAACAAAAGTCCTTTCTTGTCGATGTCTAGTGATAACGGTAGTTCAATTCCTAGATCCACGGTGTTTTGAAATTTGATACACTGTCCGTCCTTGTCAAGAATATGTAGCATATGATTGTTTGTATCGCAAACAATAGCGTTATTTGCATGAGAGCTTGTTATGTCAATCGGCATAAAAGGTTTGTCTTTGTTAATTTTCGAATGACCAGTGTACACAGCCCTCAAACCTATCCCTTGACCTAATACCACTACCCTACCAATACAATCATCAGACAGATGATCTACCACAAAAATGTTATTGTAATTGTCTGTTGTTAGCTTGTATGGACAGTGAAAGATTGGCTGGTCATTATTGTCATTTTGGTATATCATTTCCTTTCGTCCTTTAGTACCCATCGCAATTACCTGTCTTGGTCCTTTGACAGGGAAGTGGGGTCCATAATCGAAGGCCGCTACTATTACTGTGTTATCCGTCGAAACATGGACAGTTCTCGCGTATAATGGTGATACGGAGTACTTCGATTTCTCCAGTTTTCCTGTTGCATGAGATATTTTCAAAGGTTTGGTTCGCAAGTAGATAGGAGTAATTCTCCAGCTGATGTAAAGGCCATATCAGTTACGTTTAACTTGATGGTTCGACGGATGTCTATGGAATCTGAAGTAAGCTGTATATTTTGTACAGTTTCTGTGTATAAATCACTTATCCATATGGATCCATCAGCACAGCATGTTATACTTTGAATACAAAGACCAACAATGTATTCCTGCATGACTTGGAATTCAATTCTACTGAAAGTTTGTTCATCAGCTTCCTTGAAACTCCCGTGCAGAGATCTAATAGCGGATGGAGGTATATCTGTTGACACAAAAACTGGCAGACTTTTATATTTGGTGTTTGAGGGTTTTACGTTTTGTGACATTGAGTCTCTTTCCGTCTCAGTGATGACGAATTTTTCATTCGCATTATTTGATACAAGCGCATTATTTAAAATAGTTTTCTTTGATTCTAAATATTGGCAAACCTCCTTTGCTTTTGCTTCTTTTTCTTGTATTGATCTATTAAAGTTGTTCCAATCCTGATCAAGTTCACTTAACAGTTTTATTGTTTGATTTTCAATTGCATCCTTCAAATTCTTCTCGTGTATTAGAGCCTTTTCCTTCTCCGTTTCGTATTTGGATTTCTCCTGTATCTTTATAGCATTTAGAGTTGACAAATCTTCATACACTCTCACCATATCCCGGTCAATTTTTGCATTCCAAGCTTCTATAGTTTGCTTTGAAGCTTTAATGTCAATTATTTCATGTTTTTCAATTGATTTAAACTTCGAGTGGATCTTGTCACGACATTTTGTACACATAAGTAAGTCGCACTGCATGCATTTCCATTTTAATTGATAGTTTTGATTACAAAACTGGCAGGATAACGGAAACTGCCCTTTATTAATCGATTTTGATAAAGCCATTATTTTCCAGAATCCAAAAATTTTCTATGAATTTTACACAAATTTAAACATATTTTAAAAAGTGTCGACGAATCTGCACAACTTTACGTCTAATCGTCTATTAATAAATATTTTAATGCCTTATGACAACTATCAGTTAAATTTTAATCCACTTCAGTTTAAAATCCGGAACTTTCTCAAGGACTAATAATTTACAATCTATTTATGCACCAGCACTCTACAAATGTCGGTCATATGATCAATTTTGTTAGTGTCAGTGTCATTCAGAGGGTCTTGCAGAGGGAGAACGAGAATAGGCAAACTTGTCATTTTTGGGTCCATGTAAATAGTATGCTGAGCTAGTGTACATAGGTACATTGGATGCACTGGAAATTAAGATTTTAAATGAGTTTTTATTAAAATACAGCTTAGTTGCATAATCAAATAACGAGCCATCAGGAAAGACTGTTGAAATGTTATCCAATCAGAACACATTATTCACCCTG
Organism: Lithophaga antillarum; assembly: GCA_028566495.1. NCBI lineage: Eukaryota > Metazoa > Mollusca > Bivalvia > Mytilida > Mytilidae > Lithophaga > Lithophaga antillarum. The sequence continues at coordinate 4,584 of JAOXYI010355331.1, forward strand.
GCATTCATTTCAAATTTCTGATCAGCACCAAAAGTAAGAATTTTGTAGATCATTATTCAGGGAATACCCCTGCCAAGTTTGCTTCCATCCCGTCAAGCGGTTCCAGACAAAGACTTTTTCGCTGTTTCCGATTAAATCCTATGTTAACATTGTCCCGCGGGGGTGGCCATCTTGGATTTCTGATCAGCACAAAAAGTATAAACCTGGTAGAGAACCATTTAGAAAACATTATAACAACATAAAAGTTCCATCGATCATGTTGTTTCGGAAAATTTCAGCCAATCAGAACACACTATTCACCCTGACTACCCATACTGAATTTCTAATCGGTACCAAAAGTATACATTTTGTAAAGAACTATCCAGTAAACATTCCTGCCAAGTTTGGTTCCATTCTCTAGTGTGGTTTTAGACAAAAAAAGACTTTCAATATTTCCCATTGAATCCTATATTAACTTTGTCCCGCGGTGGCGGCCATCTTAGATTTCTGATCGACAAGTATACATTTGGTAGAGGACGAGGTCCTAGAAACATTGTAACAACATAACAAATCTATCAACCATGTTGTTTCCGTCAAGAAGATTGTTGAAATTTCAGCCAATCAAAACACATTATTCACCTTGGCGGCCATGGTGAATTTCCTATCAGCATCAAAAGTATAAATTTTGTAGAAAACCATGCAATAAACATTCCTGTCAAGTTTGCGTCCATTCTCTAATGTGGTTTCAGATAAAAAAAGACTTTTTCGACATTTCCCATTGAATCCATGTTAACTTTGTCCTAGATGGCGGCCATCTTGGATTTCCGATAGGCACCAAAAGTATAAACTTGATATAGGACAAGGTACTAGAAACATTGTGACAACATAACAGTTCTATCAACCATATGGTTTCTGAGAAGAAGATTGTTGAAATTTATGTCAATTAGAATACATTATTCACCCTGACGGCCATGTTGAATTTCCGATCGGCACCAAAAGTATAAGCGTTCCTAGGAACATTCCTGCCAAGTTTGGTTCCATTTCCGTCCAGTGGTTTAAGAGGAGAAGATTGAAATGTGAAAAGTTAACGACGGTGACGATGGACAGCAAGTGATGGCAAGAGCTCACCCGACCCTTCGGGTGTGGTGAGCTCAACATTTTGCGGGCATATAAAAAAGGACAGAATGTAACTCTCAGAAAAATAATACAATAAAGAAATCATTACTTTATGATCATTCTCATACCCTGATGAGCGTTAGTGATGAGTGATGAGCATAAGTGATGGGTGATGAGCGTTAGTGATGAGCGATAAGCATAAGTGATGGGTGATGAGCGTTAGTGATGAGTGATGGACGTTAGTGATGAGTGAACGACGTCAGTGATGAGCATTAGTGGTATAAATAAATAGCTTTTGCGAAAATAGTTAATGATAAACAACGTGAGGAACTTGCGTAGATACTGCAACAAGAAAAGAAAAACAATCGAGTAGTTGATGTCGCTGAGTTACAAGAACGGATTAACGTTTTTGTTCAACCTGTAACACAGAGTTCGAATAATATTACGGCTAATACAGAGAAGAACAGGCCAGATCTACTTAACAAAAATAACGTTCAGTCTCTGTCTCTAACTGAAGAACTTTGTGATGAGACTAACAAGGCAAACAATTTGACATGCTCAGTGTCTTCACAATAAGAAAAAGATGATGGCTATTTTGTAAACGTAAGAGAAAAATATTTGTGACTGATTAGGAAACCTAAAAAAAGCTGATCATGCATTTGGATTGCTCATTCAAGACGATAGTTTCTTTATTGGAAACAAACCCGTAACGTTGGACGGTGGTAGTTTTATTATCGATGGGGTGAAGTATAATGATACGCATGGACTCTGGGAGCTCATCGTGAAAAAAGCACCAATTTCGGATACGGCAAACGATCTAGATGTCTACGCAGGTATTTTGAGAAAGGCGAACGCACTGTACCGAAAACGATCCTACACAAGGTCCAAAAGCAAACAAAAGTGGTAAATAGAACATAATCGTCGATCATTTCTATCAACAGTCAAAAGACAACAGTGATAACAAAGAAGTTTCTGAAACAGATCCAGACTTTATAATTGATCTACTTCAACTATGTGCTTTAGCCTACAAAGGTATGCAAGACGACATTGTTTCCATCCTGGATCAGATGAGGAGACGTGGGATTTTTAGTGCTCAGGATAAGAAACATTCTATCATATAAATATTCTGAAGGAATTTCTCAGTCGTGCTGATGTTTCCATTTGTAACCATTATCCACGGTAACAAATGAAGACGCGTAGATCACATACAGATTCTGTAACTTACCACTGAAATGAGAATATCATCGCAATGTGTTATCGCTACGTTTGCCTTACATTCTCACAACGTTCAACAATAACCTCGGAGGTTCTCCAAAAGGTATGTATGCGCCCTTTACCTTTCCTTTCAAGTTGCAAAATGTAGTTTATTTATGCATTCCAATCTGCAGCGTGTCATTTATCATGAGTAAGATTTGTCTTTCAGATTCGGACTCGGCGTTATTCGCGAGTCGTGCGTTGTAACTGATAAAGTTTCTAAGGTACATGTATGATTCCTGTCTCAAACTGATCGCACGACAAATCTTTGACGCTTGCACCCCTCGCTCTATGCATCTTTTCAACCTCAGATAATGAAACACGTATATCTTGTTGGGTTTATAATCTTCGGTTCTGCTATCCGGATAGTGAAAGCGTTGAAGATGGGGAACTGTTATCTCGAGTATGTTGCACCTAACTGGACTGTTGTCAGAAGTCGTCATCACGCCTGGAACGTCCTTTGGAAACTCTCTTGTTGGTAACGGTACATAGACCTTAGCGATGTCAATCATGTCGGCTTCCATCCTCTTAACATTTTTTTTTCGCATTTTCATCGAGATACAACACCGGATCCTTGTAATGACCATAGTCGTATTTACTGTGATAACAACAACCCAGTGGTTTGTGCTTCTGGTAGGCTATAGTGTACGGTTTAGTCGGATCACTTCGACACTTTTGAACCTGTGTGGTATGCATACACGACAAAAAGAACTCTCATTGATCTTTTTAAGTGTTCGAAGTGTTGACAGGTTCCGGGTTCGGGAAACTCGAGTTGTATTGCGTCGTAATTACTGCAGTATTCCCTGTGCTGCGTCAGTAACTTCAAGCTTCCGAAATTGTTTAGGCATCGACGACAAAAGTACTAGTATTTGATATGTTTCTTTGTTGACATTTTGGTCGATAAAGGGCGCGTTGAAGATTTGATCTAGCAGTAGTGTTTCTTTCCGTCCTTCTCGATTAGTAAAAGGTCTATGTCCTTTTTTTCTCCGTAAAGGGTGAGATGCGAAGGGGAAATATTTCCTTCTTTTCTGCTCCGTATACATTGATTGCTAATTTTTCTCGAATCGATCAATGCCTTTCAGGAATACTGGAAATTCAATCCCATCAAAGTTGAGCTCTTACTTTCATTGCATGTACTTCGCAACGCGATGAGTACTTTTTTTTATTAATCTCATCATGATGAAGAGCCTATAGTACAGCCCATTTGAAACATTCTGAGTCGTTGTTCTGAATGTTCACCATCGCCTTCTTCGTTTTCAACCATTTCAAATTACTGAGATCTAGATATTGGTCTGTACTTGTTAACGCGAACTTCCATCACCTCAATTTCTTTCAAGGGCCATCCACTTCCTTCTTCCTGCAATTGTGTCATGCTCTCTCGCATCATTTCGTTCAATGCTTCGTCCACGTCCGTTGATTCCGTAAAGATTCTATTTCATGAATGAAAATGAGCTACACCCTGATCTAAAGTTTCATCCGTTGCAGGATTTATCGTCACGAAGACGCGTTTTAGACATACGTTGACCTTATTTCCACCTTCCGACTTCGCTTTTTCCATGATATCTATCCTGCTGTTAATATTTCAGTAGATCTGTATGTATAAATGAGACGATAATTATCCTCTGTCTTCAACCGGAAAGTCTGCTGCGTTGTATGAAAATATACTACAATACTTTGGTTACCTCTCCCAGTAGATCTCCAGTATAAATTCGTGGGCGTCAACAAAAGTAAGATTAAAAGGACAGTTAACAAGGTCTTCCAATATGGGAAATACCGAAATACATGTATTTTATTACAAGTACGTGTAAATAGCCAATCCCGATTTATATATATAAACCCCCCTCCCCCCAAAAAAACCAATGATACAGATATGTTTTTCCCCCAAGTCATTAAATTAGTTTCTCTCGTCATCCGATCTTTTTTATTTCTTAAATCAGAAAAAAAGGATGACAGTCGATAAAGAAAATGTTTTAATATATGTTCTACGTTCTACTTTTGTAAATCCAGATGTAAGGAGGGGAAAACGGTGGAGGGAGTTAGAATCCCATTAACCTACTTAACCACTCTTCATATTGTATGCTTGTTCCAAGTCAGGGTAAGATTTTTCCTTGTTTATTTTGTCTTTAGTTTTTTCGTATTTTTAAGTTCGGTACGGGGAGGTAATCGCTGGTTTCCATATTTGTTTGGACTGTTGGCATTGTTCTATTCCTTTTAAAATCAACTATTAAATATAATGAAATAAATTTTCAGTTCTCCCTAAAATTACGTAAATATATAATGTCTAACTTGTTTACCTTACACCTTAAAAAAGGATTAAAAATTTAGTTCCTTATTACTTTTCCTTCTTCGAGATTGAATATTAATTTATTTTTTCGTGCCGTCTGAAATCAGTATCTCTTTCTCCAACCTAACATGTATATTACAGTTTCTGACGAATATGTGAAGAAGTAATATTTAAGCATTGCCAAATTAACTTGTGCTTAATTAGAAGACCCAAAATGTCCAGGTTAAGATTAAATATTAATTGCATAATGCAAGAGACCTTTTTTGCGAGTTTAACGAAGCAAGGGTCTTTATCAGTTTTATTAATCACACCAGGGATTAAAAAGGGTCAAATTGACAGCTAAGTTTGATTCTTCGTCAGAGCATTTGCAAACCGTAGCTGTCAATCCGTTGACTTCTAGCTAGGGAGCTTTGAACACTAGGTACAAGTCTTGAACCCTTGTCAGCTGAAAGGCGTGTACAGAGGTTCAGAAATAGCATAACGTATTGTAAAGTGCACTTAAAGAGAATATGATGATTGCTTTAGATGACTGTTCTGATTGGACTTACTGATTACAATGTTCACTATTCTACTACCGCTGCATATGAGAGCAGAAGTGAACTTACGAATAGTTTTTTCATAACCATGTTCACTTTCTATGAGCTAGCGATCATAAGACAACAAATTTCGAGACAGCAATTGAATTTATAAACAAACTTTTGAGGTTACCGTATGATTGGTCTGTGGCAGTCCTTTCACTTATGTGTAGGAGAATAAAACTAGGGTCTCATCCAAGCATGTATCGCTCACCTGGTTATAAACTGACAGAAATTGACAGGATAAAATTTGTTATGAAGACTCAAGTGTAGTTTTAGAGGAGAAGATTTTGAAGTGATTTTTAGCTCACCTGACCCGAAGGGTCATGTGAGCTATTGCCATCACTTGGCGTCCGTCGTCGTCGTCCGTCCGTCCGTCCGTCGTTAG
>JAOXYI010355442.1:0-10179 GCA_028566495.1 Lithophaga antillarum
CAATAAGGGATATCAAATAAGAAAGGAAGAAATTAAGAAGTAAGCACTAAGAATTTAGAATTAACAATATTGAAAGAGAAATTTTAAAGATTTTAGGAGGAAGAAATCGGAATTAAGGATGAAGAAATAAGAATTTAGGATTAAGAATTATGCATTTAGAATTAAGGATTATGAACTTAGAAGTAGGAATAAAGAATTTAAAATAAAGCATTAAGAATAATGAAGTAAGCAATAAGATTTTGACTCCGATGGCTTTCCATAGTAAGTTATTTTCAAAAGTTTTGTCGCTATTCAATTATTCAGCTCTGCACTTTGGTCTCACTTCTTTTTAAACAGATAAACAAATAAAAATAAATGTATTAAAAATTTACTTTGAAAATTGGTGGTTCTAACAAGAAAAGATTTTGGAAATACATCCTTGCATTTGTAATATGTGATCATATGTTAAATATGCAGTGTATATAAGTATAACAAAACGAATAATAAAGTGGAGAGAGTTGTGTAAATTTATCTATCAAAGAATAAGATATAATGGCAAAATCAACTTCTTTTAAAATGTAAAACCTTATGTATCGTAATTGAATTTCCCAAATATATTATCAGAATGTTACTATTCTTATTTCAGGCAGTAAAGAGCCATGTCAGAGAGCATCTTGTGAGTGTGACAAGAACTTAGCATATTGTCTTGGTCGATTCCGTAGATATTATAAACAGTCTCATGCATCGCAGTCTAAATTCCGGAATTTCATGCATCATGTAGCTCATGTAATAACAAAAAATAGATTCTGAGTGATTTACTTGCTGAATGCAGAGTGCAGACACTTTGTACTTCTGAATATTGTACGTCAGTTTTTGAAAATATAATGTTCTTCATAGATATATTGTCTTCAGAGCTGTTAAAACAAATATGTGCACTGTAAGGCTCGGGAAGGGTTCAGCCGGAAGTAAGATCAGACGCATCTCTTGCTCTGCTAGCATCACCCATCATGTAGTCCCAATTCTTAAAGCCTCTGTGTACAAGTCACAATTTTAGGAGACAGCAGAAAAGTAACTCTATAAATATGTCTGAAATGACTTGCAAAATTGCAGATTCCATTGTTACTGGCCGTGATGACGAATAGTCACAGAATAGATCTATTTACACTACAGCGGATTTGCCGAAATTGTTCCCAGAAAACTGTACATGTATTATGTGTACTTGTTGAATATATATGAATATATGGCGATTACTGTGGTTCTATAAAAGGAAAAACAGTCCGTCTGTGTAAGTAGTTGATAAAATTGTCCCTGACAAACAAATAATATTTTACTGTTTGTTCACTTTCATGATACAGTGGGTTTGAAAATAACACGATTTTAAAATATCCTTCCCTTTGCTCTTCACTGGCAAGTGATCATTTTGTTTCCAGAAAAAGTTGTGTTATAAATAACTTTTTCCGCAGATCAATTCTAAATTTGAGTATTTTCAAATGTACAATTCATGTGAAGTTTTCTTTAAATTTTAATTGGCTGTATAATTTTTCATGTTTCAGTCAGCTGAAGCATGTATTTGTTTCCTTACAGTAGGTATGGTCGAACTTTTTCTTTTTATTCTAAAATTTTGACCTGTACACTTACAAATGTAACTTCACGAGGGTTGCTGCTTGTAGAGCAAGATATTCTTATCCTCTCCATGCACCCAGTCTCTCTAGTTCCATATACAAATTTTTCTTGTTGAATGTATACCGTTTTGTGTTTTTATCTATCTCACTCCCTATTTTGTGTATTGCTGATGTCCTACAGCTGTTCTATCCAGTCGAATGAGTGAGTAAGTGAATATTAGTTACATGTAAGGCTATGTCAGCAATTTTTCAGTTATTTCATGGTGGGATTATATATTGTATGATGTATATTTTGATGTCTGCTTTGTACTAGACCCGCATGCTGAGGTGGATTTTTATGGTGCTAGCTCACTGATGTAGACATGTCACCCCACTGGGACACATTATTCTGACTCCCAGCCGACCAGTCTTTGCTCTGTATCCTTAATGCTGTATGCTTAGAGGAGAAGCAGCCAATATCAATTTTATAGAGTCTTTGGTTTGATCCATCAGGGATTAGAACCCCGATGTCCCATACTCCAGGCGAGCACGCTAACCATTAGACCACGAAGGCAGTTCCCATCCATTTTAAAATTGAAGAAAACCTAGTAAGTATTGCAATCGATGTTTATTAATTGAACATTTTCCTGTGAAGATGCTATTAGTTTACAGTTTAGTATTTTTTTCCAGATTTTCAAATTATCATCAAGCTTATCTTTGGGACTAGCAACAAGAGATCAGAACAACGATTTAATAAACTTGTGTATATCATTCATAACTGTTCCCATATAATTCAAATGACTTTCATCATAGTATGGCATATTGTTGGCAAAACATATGGCTGCTTCACGGTCACATTCGCACATTCCTCTTGCACAAAAATCCGATGGAGAATCCACTAAAAATAAGAAAATAGGAAAAATATTGTTTTACTTCTAAAGTATCTAAAGTGCGAATAGAATCTAAAATGGAAATTCAAGCAGAAGATATTATCTGGACGTAATGCAGGCAAAAAATTTCACCTTCATTTGACACAGATTATAAGTTGTTAATTTAGCAAAACATAATTTAATTTTTGTTACTACGCCATTTTTATGTGAAATATGAGTGCTTTTTTCACTTAGGCACGTTATAGCAACCAAAGCGAGACAATCAATGTTATTATTCAGTAACAAGTAGCACCTTACAGACAAATATACATACACACATCGCATATACATTTTCAATATGTCCCTGAAAACTGTAAGGATTTGGGAAAATTCAGGGCAAGCTGTGGAATTACACTGAATGGGTACTCGGCATACATATATACATCTACATACATACATATATTTCTCTCTTGTAAAACTTCTGACTACTAGCCCAACACTGCTGTTGTGGGTTCGAGTCCTGCTCGACCCGCTTAATGTGTTAAGATTTTCACAAACCTACCCAAGGCCCGGTTCACCAGTCCAGCTAGATAGCTGAACGGGCTTTCCTCCCCAATACGTCTGGTAGTCACGATATCTGAAAACTGCTGAAAGTTTGATAAATCCTAACAACCCAATCCTCTTGTGACACTTGTCAGTTTATGGGTAAACAATTACTACACTCAGCAACATGTTTAAGGAGAAAGATTCGCGTTTAATTTAATTATACATAATGTATTTGAAATGAAACATTGAGAATTATCCTTGCATTACAACATGAGATACGTAATTGGAAGGCTGAGGAAGAGCTGATCATACTCTATAATAGTACCTTCTTTTACTCGTGCTTCCCATATTAATCACTGAGCAAGAAGTACAAATGGTTTGAAGAAAAAAGCGTTAAACAAACATACCACAGTGAAGTCCAAACTGGTCAGCATTCCATGTAAATCTAGTCGTAAACATTCTACAAGCACCTGTATTTTTCATATAATCATAACATTTGTCATGTTCTAAACAGCACCTATGTAAAGATAGTTATGCAGAGTTATTGTTCTGTGTGCAAAGATTTTTGTTTTTGTTTGAATCGGGTTTACCTCCAATTTCAGCCAATTATAGTTAATTCACAGCTAAAGAGGTTATACGAAAGTGATTGTGGCCAATTCCGAAATCATTCCGCCGCCAAGATCGAAGTTATTCTCCGTAGAATTGAATGTTTATACATCAGATATGTCCAATTCTCTTCTAAAGAGGAAACCATAATGTTGCTAAAGTTAATCCACAATTCAAGAATCTTGATAACTTACATTTCGATGTATAATTCTGCAGATATTCTCATTGTCCCATATATCGTGTTTTATATGCTTTCAACACTAAGGGATCGTTTGTAGGCCATTTGTACAAATTTAACGGCTTGAAACTTAGATAAAGGTTGCGATTTGTGATAACCTCGTTTTTTACGGATTATACATAGGGAAAAAAATCACAAAAATTCGAAAAATATGTATGACGAGTTATTTAAAAAACATTTTTAATATATGTATGACCTCTGAAAAAATAAAATATAAAGTACTAAACACGAAAGTCCTATGAAATCTTAACTTTGTATGGATTAATAAAAACTATCTCCTTGGTTACCGCACCCAATGTCCAGTAACGTTCTGACAAAAAGATGCGTATTTCATGATTTTCAAACCCCAAAATTTCAGTTTTTAATAATAATAAAGACTAGCTTTTTAATCAAAATCGTTTTTTGAAGATTTTAACTAAAATTTTTAACAATAAATTCACATGAACAAACTATTCGACAGCTGAGGATAAATATCATCAGTGTACTGATGCCATTTGAGCAATTGTAGGGTCTTTCTCCCTAATTACATTCTTCCCTCAATAAAAGCAAAAAACAAAACAAAAAACAAAACAAAAACAAACAAAAAAAACCCAAAAAAACAAAAACGAGAAAAACACTCAAATAGCAAAATATTACCGTCTGAATGCTCCTTTATAAAGAGGTTAACCTAAAGTAGTGTTTTAAATCCGATTCGAAGTACACTGAAGTGATTTAAAGTCATTTTAGGTTCAATTTTTTTCCATTTCCCGAAGGGCTTTTACTTTCAATTTTTGATCCCTAAAAGATGGGTGAATGAATCCATACAAATAATCAAATGATGTAAACAAAAATTTGCCGTAGAATGAGCTAATTTTGGAGTATAGTTTGTTTCATTGTCTTTTACCTTATAAAAGTATTTGCTATGACTTTTAAGGCGTTTTTACTTTTTTGTGACCTTTCACCTATTGGAAAGGTCAAAGTAATTTACTTATTTCAAGGTTATAAGTCATAAGTCACAGTTAATATCTCTACAACCATCCAAGACTTCAAGACACTATTTGTCAAGTTTGAATTTTTCAGCTTCGATTAAAAAAAGGGGGTCCAGATGGACTGGACCTCATAAATGCACAATTCTTCAAAACAAGGACCGCAACATTTTGATGACAAATTCATATTGCTAACACCTTGCGAGGGAAGAAATAACTGGTAAAGATAAAAAATCAAGACGTGACCTTGACCTCTGATCTTGAGATCATGAACAAGGTTAATGATCCACAGCCTTAATGTTGAAGTCTTCAAGTTTCTGCCATTTTCGGTTTAAGAGCTTCAACGGCATGGTGTTTCAAGTCAATATATGTAAGGGGAAATAACTCGTATAGAAAATCAGGGGAATCTTCCACCATATGCTGCGATACAAAATCGTCTATACTTTGGAAAAGGTTCTATATCGATACCTTTAATGGTATCAGAGAATAGTAGATACAAGGTTTTCGATGTTCGGGGAGATAACTGTCTAAATTTGCTAATGTCAATAGTTTGGAAGACCAAAAAAATATCCAAATCGCATTTTGACATATCGCAAACTCTTTTAAAGACCCATTGCGCAAAGTTGGAGGAACGAAAATAATAATAACCAGAAGAAATACAATAAGGTCTTTCACCTGGAAAGAGAAATACCTTAAATAGTCTACTTACACATCAATAGGGTCACGCGGTATATGGTTTCCACCGTATCCGCAATAGTTCCCATAGTCGAGAAAGGTTAGACCATGTGTACCAGTAACTGTTTTGATCATTTTTCCAAAGTCCATCAGATCACGTCGATGTCTGGACGATGTAGGTGAACCTATCGTTCATGAATTTTAAAATGTTAATAAATTGTAGAAGATGAGTGTAATGACAAGTTGATAAAAGTACATTGTATTGACCTTCATTTTTTTCTGTAATACAATGTATCTGTAAGTGTAGGTCGCAGCAGTATAATTCATTAGTCTGCTTAAGGTACTACATGTACTGTTAGCCCTGTAGCCTAGTTAATGTATTTTATATGTCATATATTACCGTGAGCGTTATGCGTGTACAATTGTTCGGGTCTTCATGTTGATTTTATCACTGTTGAAGAGGTATACGTTATCGAAATGCTCATCTAGTGAACCATCGAAAGACGAAATCGACAATATTCCATTTGTGTTTTGACTAACTTCCCCAAACGTTGGATTATTTTGTCTTTGAGAATATCACCAACCTGTTAGCCAATCATCTTTGACGTGTAGTATACCTAAAATAATTTTTGCAGTAGAAGGAAAAAAAAAGAAAGAAAGGCACCTTCTTACTGTAGCGGTTGTCCTCAAACGGTTTTTGGATGTATTTGTATTGTTTATTGGTTTATTTATTTATTTATTTACAAACTGTTCATATATATGTACTTCTTAAGAAATATCTTATTGTCTTATTTTAAAACAAAGAATATATCTCTTGTGTGTTGTTTGTTTGTTTATTTTTACAAAAAGTAGAAAGTATACATTGTACCTTTTCCGGTGATGACTAGGACGAACAACAGTAGACATGTTACTGTCCATCCTCCTAAAACGACAAAAATCAACATAGGTTATTCCTGAAAGACGTGTCGTGTGCACTGATATTGGTATCATACGTATATATACTTACATTAATTGTTGGAAATGCAGAAAAAAAAAATTGTATTGTTCGCTTATAAAATGATTCGTTTCATCATTGTTTGGTTGACTTTAACGTCACTTTCGGTAATAATTTATCAATATGTACGCCAAGATAAAAATTCATTTTCAATCGTGGATTTAGAGAAAAGCATCTACGCGTGCGCTTAGTATAAATTATAGAAAATTTTACCTTGGGTTTTTTGCAAAGCGATGGAAGGACCCCACGGATAAAGGTTCCTACCCTTAAGATAATTATAGCACACGTCAACAACTTCACACAAACACACACCGGAAATAATACCCGAAAACGTAAAGACAAGAAAAATACTTTCATTGATCAACTTAGAAAGAGAGATTTTGTTTATAGAATAATCTAACTAAACGTATAATCGTACACAGGAAATAGGTATTTACATCACGTTTCTATATTTCTATTAGAATGTCAACCTAAATCTAAAAACATATTCGCCTGTAATGTTGTTTGCTTGAAAGAAAGGGACAAACCCCTCAGCAAAGTTCCTTGTGAATTCAAAAACTCACACAAGACTGTTTTGTTCGTCAGTCAATGAAAAAGCTAAAACTATTCAAACTATGAAACTGATCTTACTTGAACCCCTCCAACTTTTTCTGTGTAAAGATTTTCTAGTTTATTTTCTATGTTTGCTTTTTTCCATTCTTTCAGTCTCATTTTCATCACTTACCAATATATTATCTTGTTTGACAATTAATGCTTTTAAATTTGATTCCAAATCGTTTATCTCATTTTTCTGGTCTTTTGCCCCTTTCTTGCAAAATTTTGTTGTAATATGATCTCTTACTTCTGTTTTAAAAACATCCCACTTAATTCTGGGATTTTCAGTTAACAGAATTTTGTTTTTTATTTTTGTATTAAATTATCTATCATAACTTTATAGTTTTGATTTTCCAAAATGCTATTATTTATCTTATACCAACTCCGTCTATTCTCTGGTCTATAATTATTTTTTATTGAGACTGCTAGATGATCAGTAGTGGGTATGCATGCAGGTCTAATATCTGCAGACAATATTTCCCCCTTAAACTTTTACTTAACAAAAAATATACCAATTCTGCTTGCTTCATTATTATTATTTCTTCTTCTCCATGTGTACTGAGTAATTTGTGGATGTAATGTTCTCCATATGACTATCAATTTATTACTTTTGATTAATTGATCGGTGCGTGCGAAAAAAATGCCACTTTATATGAAGGATTATGTACCTTAATGAGAATCACATTACTAGGTTATTATCGAGTGAAAACTTGTCTCAGACATGGTCAGGTGAGGACAGTTCCTGATCTGTTTACATTTCATAATAATTAATAATTTGCTCCTGTTGTTGTTTTATTGTTTTCTCATTGACTAATAATTTAAATCTGACAAGTGTAATGTATATAAAATATTTCTTTTACACATGTACACCTGTGTGATATCTATTTTAACACATGTATAATGGTGTAGTGATATTGGAGAAAATTGAATAAACTATGGTTATTCATTGAATTATTTAACGTTTTTTGAATACATATAAATCATAGAATATTTAATACTGGCACAAAAATGCATCCGTTATCCAGTTTATACACTTCAGATCGTTGAACTATTTACTTGGCAGCATACAATAGTTGGACATAAAGAGGATCCACAAAGAGAGCTTGTTAGGATAACAAACAGTCGCAAGCTTGGCGACTCAAAAAAAGAATACTTTTATTGAAATTATGAAATTTTATTTTCGGAAAAACCGGGGGCCGAATACAGGCCTTATTGCAACCCGTCCTTTATCATATTATTGACCTTTTTTTATAAAAATGTTCCTATTTTTTCACAATTTGGTGCATATAAATTAACTAAAGTGTATATATCCTGATCAATTTCAATGTTTAAAATTAAAATTCTCCTTCTTGATCTTGATGTTGATCAATCAAAGTATAATTTACTTTTTTTTTTAATTTATGTTTCTAATTAGAACTGATAACCCTTCCCTCTCTCCCACTCTCTCTCTCTCTCTCTCTCTCTGTTCGGGTGTTTAAAAATTTTAAACCTACAACTATATTCCGCTCAAAAAAGTTTTCTCCGATGAGCAATACAAAACATCGTTCACTCAGTGTTTTCAAGTCAACAAAGCATGCACGTTTCTCGGGGTAAAATAGTCGCCAGGACAATTTTAAAATTTTTTGTAATATTTATCCACCGTTTCTAACTTGAAGCAACTGTCTGGAAACTTTAGAAGTCACAAGTTACAGCATCTCTGTTTAACTGAAAAACTCTAAATTGTTTATAGAAGGTAATCAGACATCGTTTATTGAGATTAAAAATGGGCATTTAACTAAAAAAATGTTCGAGACAAAAGTTATGTTTATGTGTGTTCAATTATTGCCTTCATTTTCAGCTAAAATGTAAAACTTTTTATTATAATAATATGTTTTTATTCAGAATATAAATGTCTGTTTTGGGTAATGCAGCTTCATTTTTGAGAAGATATTAAGTTGCATACCATTATTTTTGTCTAAGCTTAGATAGTGTTGCTTATTTGTAGTGATGGGACTCTACTACGTATATTCTTGAATTAAAATTTTAAATATATGAAATAAAGACAATAGCACAAATAGGTAAGAGATAGACTTACTCATCATGCAACAGTGCCTCTCCACAGACTTCCAGAAAAAGGACTAATCTCAATGTCATGGTGATCCTCTTCACACATGTTACATGGCGTCATGTCGTTTAACTTGTGAAAAATATTACTCACTGTAATGTAAACTAAAAACAAATTAAGTCATATTAGGAAAAATATCAAATTTCAAAGTATTATACAACAATTGCCTTAGGTAAACTGGTAAAATAATTTCTTCCGTTATGAGCTAATTTAAAGTTATATAAATGTATTTTAATTTTCGCAAATTCATGGATTAACTTTTGTGTTTTAAGAATTTTATTTGTATTTATTTATTTATTTCTATTTTTATTTTTTGTTTGACTTCTAACGTTTTATTTATAAATCTATAAGATACGATAAAATATTCATAATAACGTACTTAATTTATAAAGGTGTTGGACAGTTATACATGTACATTTATAGCTCGCAACCGAAAAGTGTTCGAATTCGAATTTCACCAGCGTTAAATTATTTATGATCGATGACAAACTTACCTGTACCAACGACCTTCTATATTCTTAAGCTTTTGAAAATGCTGTGTCTTATCCAAATGTTATTGACTAAGAACATGAAATTTTCTTTGTCATTAACTAACAATCATTTCACAATGTTAATTTTTTATCTCTTTGCCTCAGATCTATTCGTTGTCGAACACTATTACCTGTACAAACGAATTTATATTCTTAAACTTGAAAATATCGGCAAATTTTATCTAACTGTTTGATATCGAACATGAAGTTGATTCCATAAGCAATGAAAAAACATCACAAAGTGATAAAGAATATACATATCCCCTCAAGCGAGAGGTTTTACATTTATTAGGATTCTTTTTGAAAGGTTGTTTGTTTCGGTGTTCAGGTTATGACTAACTAGAGATAACTTTTAGAAAAGATATTAAAACCTTTCAATCTTATAAAAAGAAAAGATAAACAGGGAATGTCAGCAATCTGGATAAAAACAATACATACTTCTGTCTACTTGACCGGTCTATCCAATTCATAAAAAAAG